>WAAB01022931.1:140659-163882 GCA_013389865.1 Piaya cayana
GTGATTCTGTGATTCTGTGATTCTGTAAATGTTCATGGTATATGTAGGATGCAGTCCCCCACAGTATAAAACTGTACTTCAGCTGTATGGTTCTGGACTGTCCTTCATCCTCTACTTTTTCGTCTTGTCACTTGAAACTCAGTGAATCTCTCTCCAGTTTTTTAGAATACATTTCTGTTTTAAATGATGAAAAGTAAATTATTTTCTGGATCAGCTTGAGGAGATGAAACTTTCCCCACTTCATTTACTGAAGCTGTTGCTTACACTGGAGTTCAGGAGTTGTAATAAATTATTACTAGAAGATTTTCTCCATGAGAGCCATAATGTGATCTTCGTTTGTATTGTGCAAAACTTTTAATTTTCTTTTCTTTCAAAATATGCCTGTCTTGGAAAACTAACTTGAAAGTCTGCAATGCATTTAGATATCACTGAAAAAAAAGTAGAAGAATGCTTGTGGACAGTTGTTAAAAGTTTTAATTTATAAGAGATGGCAAGAGTTTCAAGGGGTTTTTTTGAACTTAAGTTATTACTGAGAATGCATGCTCGTGTGCATATAAGACATGGGGACTTTGCATGAGCAGGGGCAGGAGATAATTACAAGGACATTCACAATATAATGGCCATCGTTCTCTGCTTTTCAGTGTATAACAACTAAATTTTCATGTAAGTGTTACCTTCAAAATGGCTAAGGTATATTTTTGCTTTGTATAATATTGTACTCTCAGATATCTTCTGTGTTTTACATGTGTATGTGAACAGGAACACACACATCTGTTTAGAACCCAGTGCCTAAAAAACGGTTATATATGCCTCTGCAAAATATAAGGCAAGTGATGGTCCCACCTCATGTTGAAGTTCTTGCCTAATTCACTTGCCATTATAATGGCTTATAGCTATTCATTTAAATGTTAAAACCCTGATCTGCCTAAAATATACCAACACAAGTCTTGTAGGTGCTAACTTTAAGGCTTGGTTTCATTCCTTCTAGCTTCTGGCCTTGGCACTATAGTTGCATCAGTTCTCTGAGCAATAGAGAGGAATAGGCTTCTTCAAAGACAGAGTTATACCTTAGATATGCGAAACTGTCTTCTTTAGATATCTCTCTCTTCAACTCATGATACCTGTTTTACTAAGCTAGGGACCTTGTTTGATTGCTTACAGTTCAGAGAAATTAATTTAGTGTCAGGTTGCAACTTTCACTGGAGAAGCTATTCAAAAATCAAAGTCATATTATGTTCTTACTATACTCCTGTATGTGTAAGTGATTAGTCTATAGAAGTGCAGCTATTAAACATGCAAGCCAACAGCAATTACTTTTTTACTTATAGGTCAGAGAATTCCAGATACCATGTTAAAAACTGCAATGGGGGAGCACAGACTCATGCAAAGACCTTGTTGAAAAGTTGCAACTCAGCTCCTAGCAAAGAATGAAGAGGCTGTTTTTCATTTGCATTGACCACATCCTTCTGAAAAGGAATACATGTACTTCAGTCATGATTAAATTTTTCACACAGGTTTTATAAAAAGTGAAAAAGACCGAAAAAGTAAAGAGTCTTAAGATCTATTTTTTTAAAACGTACAAAAAAGGCTCTGAATCAGATACTTTTTTGTTATACACCAGTGTCTTGAGGTAGTTAAAAAGCTTGCAATGTGCTACATTCCAGTCCATGCTAATAATAGAAAGTAAATTCTGAGAGGATGAGGTACCCCCTAGGCAGTAGTATAAGCAATTATGTTCAGTGCAAAAAAGCACCAATCAAAATGTCAAGACAAGCTCTTCTTTTTGCAATTGTTTTTATGTTATCTGAAGAAAAGATTAAAGGATATGAAGACCTCCTGAGTGCACTTGCAGATGCTTTTTTTTTGGTTTAGGCATCTGATTATCACATCCTAAATGTATATTTAGGTCTGCTTTCCATCTCAGCCATAAAAACATAATATGTACTTTGCATCTCTAATACTAATAGCATATTTTAAATCTACACAAACACACATATATGTGCAAACCACTTCAGAATCATAAAAGTTTTTCTCCATATTAGGTCCTGCAAGTACCTTTGTTACATTTGTATATGTGAATGCAGGTGTACACCCACCCACAGACAATAAACTTGTCAAATACACAGTTTTTCAATGTGCCCTGATTTTTAGTGGTTGCAGAATGACAGCATATGCCTTTTTAAAATGTTGCCAGTTTTATATAACTGCTGAGTATATGCCCAAAGCTTAAAAATGTGTGTGCATGCCTTGTAAGCATATAGTTCTCAAGAAAAGAAATCTTTAAATGCTTAATAGCTCCAACAGAGCTTTCTTGTGTTTAGTACTTTTCTTTCTTTCACTTGGCATGCCAGAATTCCAGAAGATTATTTTATCCATTGTCAGTAATGAAATGATGTGGAGTACCTGTGTATCTTGTTTGTGATGGTAATGGACTGTGCCAAGAGAGTCCCGCTAGAGATTTTTTACATTGGTGACCCAAGTGTACATTCATATGTACATTCTTTCAGACCTCTACCCTAAAATTACTGCTCATTAAATATGATGTTTCTTAGTATTCAAGGTTATGGTCACTGACGTAAGAGGAAGGCCTTCTGCACCCCTTACAGAAATCTGTTTCTGGCATAAGGATAGCTTCTGGTAACACACATCTCTGGGGACTTTGAGCAACCTGATCTAAGGGAAGGCATCCCTTCCTATGGCAGGAGGGTTAGATCTAGCTGATCTTTAAGATCCCTTCCAGCCCAAACCATTCTATGGTTCTTTGTTTCTATGAGTATATGTCACCTGAAGAACCAAGACACCAACAATCACTTGGCAGCTTCTGCTGACCAGTGATTGATACAACCTCATTATCTGCATTTCTGGTAAGAAAAAAATAATGTCAATATTTTGCTTAGATATTTATTATGAAGCTTACTGAGGAGGAACTTATAGACCCCCACGTATAATAGCTGTACTGGGTCAAAATAAAGGTCTTCCTGGTTCAATATCTAGTTCCCTGATGGCAGTCAGTAAAAGATGTTTAGAAACTAACGTAAGAACAGGGAAGACACAGTGATATTTCGTTCTCCAGTGATATTTCACACTTCAGTGATAGTCCGTCTGCAAGGATGTGGGAATTTCCACTGTCCAATATGGTGTACCTTTGTTTAGTAGTTCTGGATGTATTTTTTCTTGCATGTGTTTGTTAAATCTATTTTAAATCTAGGTATATTCTAGCATTTGCTGCTTGCAAAGATAAATTTAACAATGCACTCTGTGAAAAAGATAATTCTTTCTAATTATGAATCTGCTGCATCTGCCACTTGATTATTCCATTTGATACCCTCTAGCTCATGATGTACAGTCATTCCAGTCAAAAGCTTCCTTCGTTCTCTGTCCTTCCTGCCATGCCTGTTATTACCTCCAGTGTTTTCTGTCTTGGTGCACCTGTACTTGCAGCTTTAGAATATGCACTTGGTACATATCCCTTGGTAAGTACTTGAAGTGATATGCATTTGCAAGCAAAACTGGCAGTTTTAAGTAATGTATCTTAGAGAAAGTCAAGTTTAATGTTCATTACAAACCCTCTCCATTTTTTTCTAAGTAAATAAATCAGCATGTGGAATTGTTAGGCTAGAATTTCTGTACCATCATTTCCTGGAAATCATTTTCAACAACTATTCAAAATATCTAGTCCGTTACAGAAAAAAAATGTTAGCAAGGCAGTGTGGAATAATCAGAAATCCTGTTTCCTGCATGCAACTAGCTTGCTGATGCTTTACTGGTACCATTTTTCAGGGATTTATCTTTTCCTTTTGTCTCTGTTTGCTCTCCTCAGATCTCTTTTCTGGTGAGGCAGCTTACTATTAAAAAGAAAGCTATTCCTAGTTAAGTCCTAGGCCATTCGGATTTACTCAGAAGAAGTACTTACTCCTGCTAGTACTAAGGAGTCCGACTGTCCTGGCAGTGCAAACATCACTTTGGAAGACCTATTAACAATTCCTTTATTCAGTGAGGAGCAAAACTGTACTCACACTTTATGACCCAGTTGTACTTTTCAGTGTGAATCTGGTTTTCTTCCCCTCCCTGCCCCAGATTCTTGATAAGTCAAACCAAAACATATAACTCACTACTGCCTTTAACTGAGACCAATAGTTGGTCAAACACTGATAACTGATTTTTTGGGCACCTTGCTCCAGAAACTATGTTAAATTATAGTTCAGAAGAGATATTTGGTCTGTCAGTAGAGCAGAAGATGGAAGAGAGAGAATCTGGAGCCTTTCTACCTGTAAGAGCGAAGTGTTTTCATATGTATAGGACCACCCTGTAAACCAGGAGCAGCGATGTGGAAAATCAAAGGCTTTGACAGAGGCATTAAAAATCATCTAGATAGTCTTTCCTTTTTTCTTCTCCCCTCCTTTTTTTTTTTTTTTCATCTTTACGATACCCACCAAGATTGCACAGTGAAGAGAAACAAAGCAGAAACCTCACCAAGTCCTGACTGTCTTGCTGCATCCTTTTCTGGGATGCTGAACATGTTTGGTCAAAACACGTTGCCAGAGCCTTGTGCCTTTCACCCGGTACCTCCAGGCATTCAGCAGATCCAGGAAGATGCCAGTGACAATGTCAACAGTAGCATAATTTCCAAATTTTGTGTGCTGAGATTTCAGCATTAAAATGGGAGTTTCAGCATGGGGTTTTTTCATGAACATATTGTGCAAACAAGGTGTTATAGTTGATTTAAACACACTCGGCATAAAATTTCATATATATATATATATATATATGTGAATGTGTGTGTGAAAATCAAGGAGCTTTTTAAAGCCTAGTTAGATATACTTCCCTCCAGAGTATTTTTATTCTGAGGGCAGTGCTTGAGGTAATTCCAGATGGGAAATAGCTACAAAGTAGAGCAAAAATCTTAAATTTACCTTTTCATTATATCTGATCCCTTCTTAATAAGTGGCTGGAAAGATACATGACAAACACATTTTATTAATAAATGAAAAATACAATAATGTTTCCAGAATGAATATTAAGTACTACATGCAATGCATGTAATCCTTCTTTTAGTCATAGAAGGAATATAGTAGAAAGCTTTCAAGATGTTCCTCCATTCCCAGGGCATGTACAGAGCATTTAAGCAGAGCTATTTCAAAATTAGTAAACTTTACAAAGAATATGTCCATTTTTAGAAATGTCCTTTCAAGACTGGAAAGCATGGTCATCTGGGAAATTGCTTCTGCTAGAGTCTCCCTTTTTTAAATAATTAAGACAGTTTTAAAAGTCTCCCCAAGGCTGTGGCTTCCACCTTTGGTTTTTTCCTACCTCTTCCACATCTGTCACTTTATTTAAAAACAGTATCAATGGATCAGAAATACTGGCTTATATATTTAATGCCTAATGGTGAAATAAACACCTAAGTACTAATTCAGAAGTTGTCAATACCTAGTATAAGCAATACAGTATTTTTTTGTAAAGAAAACACATTAAATTCTAAGGAGGTTCTCTTGGAGGAAGGTTTTATTGTATAAAATAGAGACCTTTGAAAATTCTAGTCAAAGATCCTATTCAAACCACACCATTTTCAGGGAGTAGAGATGGGAGTGAGATTTCCTATGAATGTATGAATAGCAGTAATAAAAATATAGATGTAAGCTTCTACTTCTTCATTTAAACCACCAGGTAAGAAAATGCTTACCTAGCTTTTATACTACCAGGAGCTCATCTAATCTTTGGGTTTTGCTTTATTTGGTTGATACCTAAAATAAGGCAAATGTTTCTCATGGCACATGGGTGATTCTGGATGCTCCATCCTCTGGACTAATGGACAGTCCTGTAGCTCTTTGGAAGAAAGGAGAGGGCTTGCGTAGTATTATTCATTATTTTTATGGCAATTAGATCTTTGAAAATCCATGTTGTGTTTGCCTTTGGGTCCTTCTGTGTCACACAGATCTGCATTGCCTTTTCTGACCTGTTTCTTAAGTCAGAACTCTTTATAGTTCCCCAAGAATGGATCAGGCACTTTTTAAAAAATATGTCAGAAGATCAGGAAGCCTGCACAGTCTTGCTGCATAATATCCAATGAGTGAGAACAATATTTCAGAGTTAAGAGAGATTTCTTACTCATATCTTCCCCTTTAAAGAAGCAACCCATCACCACAAGAACACAGAGAGAACCATGCCCATCTCTTGTGAAAGGGAATTACAGAATGAGGGAATCCAGCCCTGACTAAAATTTCATCAGCAAACTTCTGTGGGAGAAAGCGCAGCAAGTAACAACAAACGATCTTTGGTTTCATCTAGTCCAGACAAGAAGGTTTCTGAGGTAGCTTGGATCAGCCTCTTTGTTGTACCAGTTACCACTTGTATAGATATGTTTCTGCCTGTCCTTTTGTTAAATTGAATTTCTGTGTGAATTTCTATACTGGACAAATACTGTAAAACTGTGATGAATCTAAAACTCAGGCCATCTGTGTCAAATTAAATGTACTGTCTCTGATTCAAAACAAATAAACAAATAAACCACAGAAGGTCAAGTGACAACAAATTCGTGCAAAGACAGTGTCTTTCCTATTTAAAGAAATATCATGGATTCTGGTCTCTGCTACAGCTATGAATTTTTCGTCAATTCCAGTCACATTTTCTCAGTGTTAAGGATAAGGATATTCACTGTAGAAACTGATCAGCTGGGTGAGTTGCAAATATTCACTCAAATCTAAGTTATATTAATTAACTTCTCACAGAATCTAACAGAGCCCAGTAGTGATTTGAATGAAACTCAAGTTATCAAGAGATAGCAGCTGCATATACACAACAGTGGAACTGAAATCGTAATTATCTTGTAGTTCATAGCTATCACTGAGTCCAGGCTGGAAGGGACTTCTGGAGACCATCTGGTCCAACCTGCTGTTGAAAATAGGCCATTAAGATGAGGTTACCCAAAGTAATAACAGACCAAGTCTTGAATATCTCCAGTGATAAAAATTCCACAGCTACTGCAGGCATCTTATTCCAATGAATAAGATAGCAAAGAATTCATAGCGAAGACTTGCTTTGTTCTATCTAGACGGAATAGATTTTCATTAAGTAAATGGTGCACTTTGCCCCCTGTACTGTAACCAAGTCTGCTTGTGAAGAGTGCCTCTGTATTCTCTAGAACTACATTATGGAGATCTTTGTGGCCCATCCACAGTCCTTCTCCAATTTTCCAGTCCCAAACAGATCAATAACATGGTGATCAGATCAAGTATACAGTGTCATACATGTTTAGGTAAACACATATAGTGAAACAAATCCACATGACAATGGTGTTTATAATAAAAGCACTGGGGGAAAAAGAGTACTATACACTGTGTTTGAAATTTGTTTAGCTTGTCCTGTGAGTAAGACCAAGAATAAGGCATTCATTATCACATTTATTTTAGGGTATTTTTAGGAAGATTCATCTGATGTCTCTTCTGAATTGTATTCCATGTTGCAGATAAAGCATTCTTGTCCTGATCAGGAGTAGATTATCCCTTTTGTCTTTGTAGATACCCTTTATGTGTTAGAAGATACTATGATGATCTGCACCATCAAAGTTACCCTTGTCCATAGACACAGCAACACTCCTAAAGAGGAGATAACAGAGTTTTGCATTGCCAAACCCCACAGAAACAACATAGAATCTGCTGCACAAGCACCTGCATCACAATCTATGACAAATGTGATTCAACATCTAATCCTAACTGCTTCCTCCAGAAGTGGCATTCACAAGTACATAGGGAAAACATAGGATGGCTTTTGAATCTGGAATTAGGTTCACATAGCAGAGGTATGTTTCCTACCATTTCCTTACCACTAAGTAAGTCAAGTTGGATGTGCATTATGTCCACACCAGTTTAGTGGTGATCTATTCCATATAATACCCCTGGCAATGCATAGAGCAGTCTATACAAATCACCTAAAAAAAACCCCCCATATTTATGAAACCTTACTCAATAACTTATTAATTCGGAAGACTTCATGCAAAATCAAAGCAAAAGTGACTTAAATGAACAATTAGGAAATAGCAGCCACAGCATCAAATTGAACTACACACAGCATATAAAACCTGTGACACATAAAGGTGGTTTCTAAAAACATAAAACAAGTCTAGTGCATATGAGAATTATATGTGTAATCTTGTTCCTCCATCTGCCAGGAACTTTTTCAGTTTATTTTGCCCTTAAATTATCAACAGTGCAGTCTCTACTGTGAATGCCAGTGCTACTGTAATCATATTTTTTGGTACATTTCACTGAAAAGTCCCCAAGGCAGTACAGAATGTGGTTAAAATCAATTTAGGTTCTGTTTTACAGTCCCTACATGGGAGAATTTTTTTATTGCTTGCAGTGTCCCCATTTGTTTAGGTGAGCCCAAAGGGCAAAAATTGTAACTGGTACATCTATGCAGTTAACTGAAAGAGGACAAGAGAGCAAACTCAAGCATTAAGCCCTTGTCTACGCATGCCGCTTGACTGCTCATTCACTGCTGGCTCTTTTCTGTAGCTGCTTTCTCTCAGACAATACTTTTGGTATAGTTCAGTGAATATTTTAATTGAGCAACTGCTTTTAATTGGAAGTATGTACAGGGCCTCATCAGGCTGGACTCTAAGCCACACAGTCCTATAATACTATCCCACCTTCAGCCAAACTCATAAGCTGTTCTCCCTATCAAAGTAGACAACGCACAAGCCAAATGTCACCCTACAGAAGTGCTGCTCAGGGAAATCGCACATGAAAGCTGGCATGTTGTTCCAGATGTGCTGAAGAGCTGGAAAATCAGTAGAAAACTAAACGTTATAATTATGTCACAGGGCCACCACACAGGACCTTGAGGAACCAAAAGCCAAATATTATGAACAATGGTTGAAGTCAGCAGGTACCATCTGATCTTAAACAAGGGGTTAGGCCCTTGGCAATCTTTTATGTAGTACTATAGGCATACTAATGACATCTACCCATCATGAATATTGCTTTTTAACACTCCAAGTGTCACTTTTACCCATATTAAATTTGTCCCTCTTTTTATTTAACCTTTATTTCTAGATTGGTTTTTACCTTCTTCTTTTCATGGTGCTTTTTGAGCTCTTCTTCATTGTTAATGGAATTGCAGGTGCAAATAATAAGAAACAAGCAACTTATTTGTGTTGAACGTTAAACCAAATGCACATACAAAAATATTCATACAAATCATAAGCTGTAAAATCTTGCCTATATGCATATTTATTTTTAGTATAGTTCATTCCTGCCCAAAAATTTACTAGGGCAATACAGTTTCAGTATAATAATAGAAAGGAAAAAAGTGGATCATTTAATCTGCCTTTATGACTTTTAATTGTTGAATTTACGTGTTATTTAATGCTAATTACTTGGATTTCATTCAAAGCTCCATTTGACAAGCCAAAGGTGATGGTAAATTTGGATAAATAAAAAATGCATGATGGGTGCTGGGATCAGTTTGTGTGTCTTTCATCCCCAACCACTTTCATGCTCAAAGTGTTTGGAGTACATAGCATATCTTGCTAAGAGTGTAACACACATATTGTATAGTCACTTTATTCTTCAAATACAGCCCCTAAACGAGATTTTCACTGAAAAATGTCAATACATAGCAGTGCTTTATAATGTACCAAACAATATTAATTTAAAACTATCCTGTAGTGAGGACCCCCCCCGAACTTTCTTAAAAGCTTTGAACTTTTCAGTCACCATGAAATTACTCTGGGCAGCCAGCCAGTTCCTAAATACACTGTGTGTACATTAGTAGCAAAGCTTTTAATTTTGAACATGATTGATCTCAGCCTGTTATGAAAACTGTCAACTAAAATGAAAGTGTTAGAGTATTGCAGTAAATTTTTCATGATCATTTAATTTCATTGAAATATTTACAGAGTGTTTATGTGAAATTTCACATGCATTTGCCTCGCAGGCCACATGGAAAAGTAGGTTTCACTCTTTACATTTTGCGCAATACCAGCTCTTCTTCCACATCAGTATTAAATGAATGGAGAACAAAATAAAAAGTTAGGAAGGGTAGGTCTTAGCCCTTTGGCTATGGTTAACTCTGTTTCTTCTTTGGCATGTTCTCACCAAAGTGTCAATATCTTAGATATTCAACAAATGTTAAATTTGAACTTTCAGATTGCTTTGCCAAGTACGTTGCTTTTGAGGATGGCTCTGTCTCTAAATGCAAATTGGTGATATTAAGAAATGCTCACCTTAGTTAGCCCTTTGAAATGTTCAAGTGATCTTTTTCTTATTACGACACCCTGGAGCAATTCCACGTTCCAGACTGGCAGTTCCTACCTGAATCCATAATGAAGCTTCTGCAAGTGCAGACACTTCTCACATCCTGCTACTGTTGAAGGGGATGTGGGCTGGAGGACAGATGTGACACTGCCCTGTATTTGCATGAAGATCTGAAGTGCACTGTGGCATCTCTCCTCTGGTGAACAGAGACACTGTGGGAATGCAGGTCTCCCAATCAGGTCCTGCTGCTTGTCTCACTCCAATGATTTCACGTTTTTTCAGCAACTGCTGTTGCTGCTGTCAAAGAAATTTCAGTATGTACTTTAAAATAACTCACTAGTGTCAGCCTGACCACACTTGCAGTGATAAATACCTGAGTGAATGCAGTACGACAATGTTTTAAGATAAGAACTATTATTTATTGCCTCACCCTCCTCTTCAGGTTCTACTTAGAATGAATCATAGAATCATAGAATGGTTTGCGTTGGAAGGGACCTTAAAGATCAGCTAATTCCACCCCCCTGCCCCCCCAGCAGGACATCTCCCACTAGATCAGACTGCCCAAGGTCCCATCCAACCTGGCTTTGAGCACTTCCAGTGAATGGGCATCCACAACTTCCCTCGGCAACCTGTGTCAGTGCCTCACCACCCTCATTGTGAAGAATTTCTTCCTAATGTTGAACCTAAATCTTCCCCCTTCCAATTTACAGCCATTCTTCCTAGTCCTAACACTATATGCCTTTGTAAAAAGTCCCTCCCTAGCTTTCTTGTATGCCTCCTTCAGGTACTGGAAGATCACTATAAGGTCTTCTCAGAACCTTCTCTTTTCCTGGCTGAACAACTCTCAGCCTCCACAGGACAGCTCTCAATCACATCAACTCCCATCCTGTATTGAAACTGCAGATTGCCCTGACCCAGGTGTAGGACCTTACACGTGGCCTTGTTGAGCCTCATGAAATTCACCCAAGCCCACTTCTTCAGCTTGTCCAGGTCCCTCTGGATGACATTCCATCCTCCCAGTGTGGCAACTGCAATGCTCAGCTTAGTGTCACCTGCAAACTTTCTGAGTGTGCAGTCAATCTCTCTGTCTATATCATTGATGAAGATATTAAACAGCACTGGACCTAGTGCAGAACCCTAGGGGACACCAGCTGTCACGGATCTCCATCTGGACATTGACCTATTCACCTCTACCCTCTGAATACAACCATCCAACCAATTTCTTATCCACTGAACAGTCAAATCCATATCTCTCCAATTTAGAGAGAAAGATGTTGTGGGAGACCATGTCAAAGGCTTTACAGAAGTCCAGATAGATTACATCTGTTGCTTTTCCTATGTCCACTGGTGTGGTTACCCCACCATAGAAGGCCACTAGGTTGGTCAGATAGTATTTGCCCTTGGTGAAGCTATGCTAGCTCCCATTAATCACGTACCTGCTGTCCATGTGCTTTTGCATAGCTTTTAGGAGGACCTGTTCCATGATCTTCCCAGGCACAGAGGTGCAGCTGAAAGGTTAGTAGTTGCCAGGGTCATCTTTTCTACCCTTTTTAAAAATGGGCACAATGTTACCCTTCTTCCAGTCACCAGGGACTTCTCCTGATTGCCATGACTTTTCGTATATCATGGAGAGCGGTTTGGCAACCACATTGGCCAGTTCCCTCAGGACTTTGGGGTACATCTCATCAGGTCCCATGGACTTATATATGTTCAGGTTCCTCAGGTGGTGACAAACCTGATCTTCCCCTATAGGAGGAGGGGAATTACCCATCTGGCCCCCTTCTTGTTGTCCTTTGAGTCAGGAGAGCAGTCTTCAGTAAAGACTGGGGCAAATAAGTTGGTGAGTACCTCAGTCTTCTCCTCATCTGTTGATATGAAGTCATCATTCCCAACCATCAGTGGGGGTATGCTCTCATTAACCTTCCTTTTCTGAACTGATATACCTATAGAAGCCCTTTTTGTTGGTCTTCACTTCCCTTGCCAAGTTCAGCTCCAGCTGTGCCTTGGCCTTCCAGACCTCATCCGTACAGAACCAGGCAGTGTCCCTTTACACATCCCAGGTTACCTGTCCCTGCTTGCACTGCCTGTGCAGTTTTCTCTTCTTCTTTAGTTTAACCAGCAGATCTTGATTCAGCCACATCAGTCTCTTCCCTTTCCTACCTGATTTCTTACATCTGAATAATAGAATAACCAGGTTGGAAGCGACCCACTGGATCATCGAGTCCAACCATTCCTATCAAAAGGACTGAGTACTGAGCACTCTTGTGCTTTATGGAAAGCATCCTTAAAGATTTGCCAGCTCTGTTCCACTCCCTTGTCCCTGAGGACCACATCCCAGGAGGTCCTACTGACTAACTCCTTGAAGAGCCAGAAGTCTACTTTCCTGAAATTTAGGGTCCTGACTATACTCTTCACCTGTCCCATATCCCTCAGGACCTTGAACTCTACCAGTGCATGATTACTGCAGTCCAAGCTGCCTCCAATCTTGACAATGAGCTCACTTGTATTGGTGAAGTATTGAATTCCCTTGGGTGAGGATGTCTATTAACTGGGTTAAGAAATTACCTTCAATGCACTGTAGAGTCTTTTGGTCTGCCTACATCTTGCTGTGCTACTTTTCCAGCATATGTCAGGGTGGTTGAAGTCCCCCCAGTATGATGAGAGCTTGTGAGCATGAATCCTCCTTTAGCTGGAGGAAGAAGACTTCATTGGCTGGCTCTCCTTGATCAGGTGGCCTGTAGTATACACCAACCATAAGGTTCCCATTGGTTCCACAGTCTTATTCTGATCCTTAGACTTTCAACCTGTTTGTGGTTACTCTTCAATGACAGCTTTTCACAGTCAGTGGGGAAGGGCTGGGGCTCCAGGGCAAGTGGGGGACAGGAGGAGCAGGAGGAGGACACACACAGCAGCACCTACTGCTGTACCTCCTTCCCGCACTCCCTGCAGCAGCTGCAGCTTCTTGCAGATGAGGGGGGTGAGGAGCAATGCCTGCTCCTACATCTCCTCCTCTCATTGAAATAGAAGCCACAGCAAAGCCCCTCAGGTGTACCTCAGCCTTGCGCTCTGCCCTCAGATAATATTTAAGACATAGACAATACCAGCAATTGACTCAGTCTTTACATAGTCTAAAACAATTATCTAAACAGATCAGGGAGAACTTGTATCTGAACATATTATTCAAACTACCATTGGAATTCCAAATTAAAATTTCTTCTCTGCCACTCTTCACCATTTATGTACTATTTGGATAAGTTCTTCTGGTCTAGATTTAGAACAGACAGTTGTACTGTGTGTATTGTGCCATTAAATCTGCCCCATAAATTCAAGTGCTGTAGAAATAATGGAACTAGGCATAAATTCCTACTGTGGCTTTATAGGAACTGTTCTAGCAGCCGCAAGAGAATTCAGGTAGGCCAGCTGACAAAATGTTGGTGAACAGCTCCCAGGAGGCTCTTAGGAGCTGGAGATCAATGGCCACTCAGTGTAAATCAGACCAGTGTGCATTTTCTTTCCAACAGTAATAATAATAACTAAAATTAAAAAATCACAGGAAAAATGTCTTGATATTTTGAGTTTAGCTGTTACTAGAAATGCACTGCACCATCATTCTGTATTTCAACATAGTCTTGCACCTTCAAAAATATAAGTGTTTGTTATGTGATAAAGAAAGTTCAAATATAAAGGTTTTAAGCAGCAATACAAAGTAGAATGTATGTCGTGTGGAGCAACAATTACACCCTAAGTGCGTAGAGAAGAAATCAGTGAAGCTAAACGCCTCGTTCTTCCCAATATGTAGTATTATCACAGTATGAGTAATTGGAGATCTTCTGTAGAATTGCTTTGGCTTTAGGTTATTTTAAAGCCTTTCTCAAATCATTCTCCTGTTCAGAGAGACAGGGGAATATTGCTGCCCCCTTGCTTACATTTTGAACTCTACAGTTTCCTGCTTCCAGGCTCTCCTTGAACTACACTGCACTGAGACTTCAGACAACATTGCAGAAAAGCCCTGTTACATTATCCAATTAATTTCCTTGTCAGTTAGGGATTTATTTATGTGGACTCTGGCATTTCAAGAGTTCTGTCTAGTCTGAGTTTGAAATGATGAGGCATTTCCTTCCAGAGACTTCTCTGGAACACTCACAGATTACCCTGTAAGGATAATAATCTTTATTCTCAGCCTAAGAATTCCCTTTCTTAATTTCATCCTCCCATTCCTATATTTGGAGTAGTCTATTAAATTTCTGAAATAATTTCTTTTCAAATATTTCTTAAAATATATTTAAGTTGGCTCACCTCCCCTTACTTTATTATCTGTTATGGTAGATGCAGCATAAATATTGGGCCTCTTCAGACTTTCTATCCTTTTTTGTCCCTTGACACAACTGCTTTAAGTAACTCCCCCCTGGTTTTCATGGCTCTCTTCTGCACTGTTTTGGCTTGTATCTGTGAGACTGATAAAATGATATTTAGAAGAATGTGCAAACTTAAGTATGGTCTCTTTAAACCAGCATGGAGAAGAGCTGTGGACTTCTGTACCATCTCTAAACCTATATGTCTATCTCAGACTCTGAATACAGCCTTTGGCTTGTAATGTAATTGGTACCCAAACTGGCCTTTTGATGCTGTATTCAAATACAAGTTCTTGTTTAGTTTCTGCTCTTATTCTTGTTCTAGAATTGTTTTTAGTCTGTTACTTCCTACCCCCATTTCTAAATGTGTCCTTTTCCTTATCCGCCGTGGTATTTGCAACTGTTCATATATTAATATCAAGTGAATTTCACTGATGTCATAATTTCTTCCTTTTAAGGATCATTAATGAAGCAATGGAACAGGACTGGACATAACACAGATTTATGCAAGATTGCCCTCCTATTCTGACTAAGTGCTTTATCATTAATCATTAGCCTTTGTGTGTAACTCTGCAAACGTTTTTCAGTCCACATGATAATTTATATCCAATGAAATATGAACTGTTTTTCAGTTTAAGCTTTTCTATGGCTGGAAGTGGTGATGTTACTGATAGTGTGACAGTGCAGTAGAGCAGTTGTTCTTGTCCAGCATGCTGTGGGAGCATGCGTTTAACTAGGCAGTGCAAATGATAGTTAAAAGTCTGCTTGAATTCGTGGGCAATTATGCCTGCTAAAAATCTACAGTTGAAGTCTTTCAGCAGTGTTCCCTACAAGTGCTGGTGGTAAAAATCTGCTTTAAAATGTAATCTTCTAAGCCTGTGATCACAAGCAGGTGGAAGAAGGAGAACTGAAATAATCTCAGTTAGATGTATGCTTGAAATAGTTAAAATAGTATGTGATACATGTGCCATTTAAAAAAAATGTTAAAATCAATTTCTCTGACTCTTTTTGACTTGGCATTTTTTTGTAATGACACAACTGAATTGCTGCATAAGGTAATCAGAATCCAGGAATCGTATCTCCATATCACATCTTTTATCTTGTGTCATCAGATGCAGCCATCATCTGTCCACATACATAGATGCATCTGCCTCTTCTGTACATAGCTGTGTGATATTCCATGGAATAACTGTTTGTGGATACTTACAAATGCAACATTCACTATGTGATTTGCTTCCACTGAGTATCAGTATTGCTGATGTAGATGGATTCTTTTGAGTCCTTTGTTATTACTTATAATACTCATCTAAATGTAATTTTCCAGTTATTTTCATGTTCTAAGAGCTGGATTCTTTTAAAATTTCTCCCTTATAAAATTCTATGTTCTATTTGAATATCTAAGAGCTGTCAGCATGTACAGGAAAATATGTCTAATGTAGAAAGATCAGGGGTGTTTAGTTGCTTGAAAAAGTGTAAGAGATCTGTGAAGAAAATACAAAACAAGCATATTGAATAGGACACTAATATGCCTTGTATTTTAAAATTCAAATTATTAGCAATCCTCTCATTTTGTGACTTTCAATTAAAAGCATGGTATTGTTAGGTATTTGTCAGCTTCTAGCACAAGCAGACCAACAAACTCCTGAGTATCAAATTTACCCTCTGTAGTTCTTTGCTGCCATCTTCTGTTTCTTTAAAAGTTTGCAGTTAGTATTCGGGTTCCAAAAAACCAAACTGGGCTATTACAGAGCAAAATTTCCTTTTCTGTCTTTTTTATTTTCATTTCCTTGTTTTCAGCTAAAGCAAAGTGAAGCAAATGCAGATACAAAGGAGAAACTTCCACTGCGTCTACGCATCTTTGAAAAATTTCCAAACAGGCCACAAATGGTGAAAATCTCCAAGCTTCCCTCAGATTTCACAGTTCCAAAAATAAGGTATAAAAATACTTCTTTTATTAGTAGCTGTCTAAACTTGTCTGGTGTGATGTAGCACCCAAAATGTTTTAAATATTTTGCTTATGGTTTAGTCAGGTCATATGGAAAATCAAATACAATATGATTGAAAAGTGTATTGTTGTTTCTCCACTCCCATTTGGATTTTAGATTCTTGGCTGACATAAACAACTAGCAGTCTGATCAATTCTCTTGTAGCTTTTTAAAGGTAAGGTCAACTGGTAGCAAATAATTAGAAGGGATAACTGGCCATCCAATACCACTTACTCTATAGTGACCTTGTCTCCTCTTTGGATTCATGCAATTTAACACTTTCCTGTAAAACTCACCTTAACAAAGGATCAGACCCTCTGTTGGCTACTAGATAACCAGTTATAGTACAGCTACTCTTGGTGTCCTCCCAAAAACAGCTTATTGGAGTCCAAGGGGGCTCTTACACATACAGGCTGTAGCGGTTGCTGAACAAGCACAGGTTGTCCAAGCAGGTCCTGTGGTCATGCCCATTCCAGTATCCCCACCAAATGCATGCTAGGAGAGAGGATAGTGTGAAAGATACTTGTCATTGTTCTGTGTCTCCTAAGGTTGTGTTTATTTTGGTTAAACTCACAAGGAAGGTAATGCAACTAATTTGACTGCTTTATATAATCTTAGCTTAGTGAAAGGAATAATGCTGGTCAGGAGAGTAAGGAAAAACAACCTTGCAAACTTCAAAGAAGCAATCATAGATGTTTTGCTTCTAGTATCAAAATACTGTTTGGTTATATATGGAGAACATTCTCCTAGTCTTAGTCTTTTTTGGTATGCAATCATGCTAACCACTGAAGACTTTGTACTATCACCTGTATCTTTAAATCTGAAGCAATTGTACTATGTACAATAGCTGTCCAGATAAAAATTAGTTTAGATATAGTCAAGTTACACTGAAAATATAGCAGCTTGAAATACAGCAAGATATAGGTGTATTTGTTGTAAACGGAAATGCTTCTGCTTTTTAAACATGGCATATGTGAGGCACAGAATTGCTGAAGGGCCTTAATACTGTCATTCAAAGCAGTTATATGAACAGATGTTGTTTGAAATATTGAAGAAAGACTTTTTGCAGAGAGTATGTTTCCTTTGGATTATATCAGCATTTGATTTACATTGAAGTAACAAATTGCTGCTTAATGAGCTCAAAATCGCTGAAAACTGCAAAAGACACCAAATATTTAGCATTTTAGTTGGGAGGTAAATAAATGAAAGATTTATTATTACAAGGAATAAAATTATTTTCTTCAAAGCTACATTCAAGCTGTTCACCTCTCAATACAGTTATAGATTACTTTAATAAATGAATTACATTTTTGTAGTTTGTTTCTGTTCATTTATATATTTACATAGCAGTAAAACTTTTTCTTGTGGTTTATCCATCTTAGCATTAATGAGTTGTGGCATGTCATAAAGAAAACAAAATATTAACTCTTCCTGTGTTTTTAATCCATCGATATCTTCTATTTTTTTAAACAAGGGAAAGTTTTATGAAGCAGTTTATTGATCGCCAGCAACAAGACACCAGCTGTTTATTGCGAAGACTTCCTTCAGCATCATCTTCCTCGTGTGACCACTCTAAAAGATCAGCAATTGAAGAAAATAAATATATTGATCAAAAGGTAAATCAAGAATATATGTCTTTTCTTGGTTTTTGTGAGGAAAGACCTAAGATTACTCATTTTCTCAAACTACATAAAAAAGAAAACAAGCCGGGATGACTGAACACAGTATAAAAGGCTATATTTTATTCAGCTTTAAAAAGACATCACAACAGATCCTCATTTGCTTTAACTTTTCCTATCTCCTTGGACTTTAAAATTCAAAATCTAATACATATTTTGTTCAATGCATCCATCCCACTAAGCTGTTTTTTAAGTAGTTTTGCTGTTAGTCATTGAGAGACTAGTGGAAAATTAAAGCTAGTAAACATCGCATCGGATTTTTGAGTGCCTGTTTTACTAACAGTGCTAACCACAGAGTGCAATCAGCATAAAAAGCCCAAAATCTTGAATACTACATGAGATCAACTTTTACCTAACTTATTAAAACAAGAAAGGTAATAAATGATTAGTAGGGATTGACAACAATTTAACATTAACAGCTTTAAAGGCAATATATCTAATCATTACAAGAGAATAAATATAGTAATTAAGAAAGATGCATCATCATTAGTTGCCCTATTATGATCATCCAGATCTGAAATTGCCGAGGATTTGGAAAGCCTTCCAAGATAATTGGGATATCCTAATTTACCAGTCAGAGGTGAGGTTGTCAAAGCCACTGCAAGAGGGTCCAGCATTTATATTGTTAAGTAAACAATTTAGATCATTCTAAAACTGCAGAATCTCTGGTCTCAGCTGCCTGTTGCTCCCCCTCAAGAACCTTTGGCCATAGCTTAAGAAGGGACATAAGGAGACAGCTGGATATCTCTTATCTCTAAACTAAGGAGGCTATTGAGGTGCAGCATTCCTACATAGTTCTCCTTGCACACAGTGTTCATGCTGGTGCTGATTGATCAGCCAGGGATTGTTGCTCTTTTTTCACCTCCTGTGTATGCTAGAGGATCTGCAATTAAGGCGGCATGGCCCAGTCCTACCAATAATGCAACTATGATGCATCTTCTCACCCTCTATGTATTAAAAATAACAAAGCACAATTCTACCAATAACAGCAATGTGAGAAGTTACAGATTAAATAGTACACATAGCAATGAAATACAAATCATCTGTAGGGCACCTATTTTGTTTTAGACCCGTTGGTCAGGCTATATCACTTCAGTCACTTTTTACTGTTACAACACTACCCTGAAGCACAGTCACTGTGTAATCACTAATCTAATTAATAATCTCATTATTCAGAAGCCTCGCTGTAGGCCTGATAATCACAAGAAAATTGATGTTTTAAATATATATTGGGGACCCATTGTCTTAAACGCTGCTAGCCTCCCAACTGGACTGGCAGGAATGCTTGGGTTTGAAAAATGTCAGGGCTTTTTGGAATTATGATGACGCAACACAAGTAAACCTGTGTGATTTTTGGCACCTTGCAAAACTGCTATCTATACAATATCATTTCTTTGTCACTGTACTATTGTCTAAGTTATCAGTGACATTTTAACAGACAAAAGTCCTTTCATTATTCATAATAGGGTGCTTGAATCGTGTTTGAATATTAACATCAGAGGGTTTTAAATACTTTTTAATTTACAGACTCATAGAATCAGAGAATAGTTTGGGTTGGAAGGGACCTTAAAGATCTTATAGTTTCAACCTCCCTGCAACGGGCAGAGACAAGTCCCACTAGATCAGGCTGCCCAAATCACAGATAAGGAAAAGAAGGGAGGTACACATTGTAGTTGCAGAGTATAACTGTAGCTTTCCCAGTGTGTGGTTTGCAGCTATAACTCAGCACAGTATGTGTACAGGCAGTAAGCAGAGTTAGGGAAAACAATACTCTTCTGATAATGATTGAAAAGAGACAATTTGCAAACTATTGTTCATTTCCATCCCTGTTTCTGTGCAAAAACCTGTTCTTGTGGTTGATGTATCATATGGCATTAGTAAGCCAAAGCCTGAGTAGTAAGCAAGGCCTGAAAGGGAGACCTGTGGTAAAATATTATTTGTCTGACAAGGAAGGTCATAGGAAAGAATCAGACCTAAATGGATATCATCTACTTTAACAAGCACAGCAGAAAAATTGGGTAAGCTACTAAGTGGCAAGCCTAGGGCTAAGCAGAACTATGTTGAAAATAGCGAAGTGATGAACCTCAATCACTGTACCAGGGAAATCAGACTACATTCTTACCATGTAATGAGGAGATGTATAGAGAGCTGAAACTTCTCCCAGCCACTCGGGTAAGTCCACAGGATACAATGCAGAGCTGTACAGTGATTCAGTAGATCTGTATACATGAATGCATTTTAAGTATATTAAATTGCAATCTTAAGTCCCACTGCCTACTATTCACAAAAGTGAATCCTTTTTGTGTTTGAAGATAGATGAATACATAGCACAGTTTATTAATTGAGATTTTGTAATATGAAAACAGGATGCTGCATTCTTTTCAAATTTTCACTTCCCTCCAAGAGCAAATAAGCATGATCTGAGTTTCATTTTTCAATTAAGTGTTTGCAAATTGGTTTTGCACTATTCAACCTGCTTTAAGCACATACTTTTGGATTCTCACGCCTCGGGCAGAATCAATGGTGAGTAATATTTCTGATAAATGTAGTTTAAAACAAGGTATTTATGCATTTCTATTAAGAGTGAGAAAGCACTAGGTTGCATTTGGTAAAAGTAATTACTCTGGCTTTCTATAGTTACAGTTGCCAAGGCAACTTCACTTTTCTTTGAACAAATCTTCTTAAATATATCTTATCCTTAAAACAAGCTTGGAATGATTGGTTGGACTTAATACAAACCATGCATGCATAGTTTACTTTTCTCTGTAAAAAGATGAAACCGGATCAAATATTTTACTGATCCCAGTGCCTAGCAGGATGCTTCTGATTGCAGTGTGACGGCTTCAGAAACCTTTCCTTTTTTTTTTTTTGCATTATAGCTGATGAAAAAAAAAATAAGATGGAATAAAAAAGTGAGATTCTGCTGGCAGATTTGACTCTGTCCTTCCTTTGAAGCCAATTCCTCCATTTTATCCTGGACTCATGTCAGTATTTCTGCATTCCACAACTGCTGAAGTGATAGGAAGTACTTAATACATACATTTCCTTATTTCCACTTCAGCAACATTCTTTTTTTTTTAATTTATCTACAATTCTGTGACTGTATATATATATCGAGTTGGTTTTGTGTTCAGAATCAATCCGAACCATAATTTGTGATTGTCAGTAATTTTTGTCTTTTATATAATAAGACTAGTAAGTCTTTTTAGTGTTACTTCCTTGAAAAGAAGTTGTAAGAGGAGTAGATTTTCACTGTGTCCTTTCTGTTTAAAAATATTTTACCTTCCCAAATTAACTGAAAAAGTATTTATTCATTTATATTACCATAACCATGACAGCACTTGCTTTGAGATTATTTTCGTCTATGTCAAATCAAAAGAACAATTTTGAAAAACATATTTCTCTGGTTTTTTCTAGTCAAGACTGAGAACTCCAGAAGTTTTTATCAATCTTCCAAATTTATGAACTATTAACAGATAGGAAATCACTTTAAGATACCTAAATGCCCTTTATTTTTTATACATCCCCTAAGAGTTCTTTCCTAGTGTGTGGGGTCTGACTGAGTGCATCGAGACAGACGGTGCTATGTTCATTCTTCCACATCCAATACCAGCAACACCTGGGCTATCTCGGTTACAGCTGCTTGATAGGCAGCTTAGCATGATGCTTTGCTTGAGATATTTATGTTTATCTGTAGCTTTGTGTGCAAGACTGGGATTCTCTGAACTTAACACTGCTGGAAATACAGTATGATCATTCTTTGTTCTCTGCTTGAGGTCCTGCTGAGCGAATTTTCTTGATCTTGTCAGAGACTTCCTCTGCTGCATGCTAAGCTAGTCTATCCTGATATAGTCTGCAGGCCATGAATTGTAGAGCTCTGGATCTAATTAGAGAGACCAAGACTGTCTGGGTTGGTGAGGATACCCCTGTTGCAGGTGAGGATACCCCTATCTTACTATAGTCGCTGTCACAAGAGCCTGAGGAATAGTTATAGAAATTTTTTAGGAGACAAAGAAACTAAATGAAATGCAAATTGTAAAACAAATCAGATACCCAGTAAAATACAGCTGAGTTGGCTGTGGAGCATTGGCCTTGTCTTCTTAACTTCAAGAGTAGGATCTGAGAAGCACAGAAACACCTCAGAATGCTTTCCTAAGAAGCATACAACTTTTAACAAACCCTCCAGAAAGCTGTGAGGAGAACAGCCTTGAACTGATTACTTATCTTTGGCAACAAAACACATCAAATTGTTACGGTAAAATTCAAAACTGACAGGCTCAGGAGATGAATTTGAAAATGCCTATGGCTCAATATGTACAGATGCTTATTGTCATGCTTACAGCAGAGGCGCAACAGGAATGAAATACAAAACAAAACTAAAGAGCTTTTAATACATCCATGCATTTTATAGTTCAGACTTTGATCATCTCCCATTTAATTGAAGGAATATAAGCAAGCCAACCTTCTGATGTCAGCATTTTTAATATTAATTGGATAGTATCAAAGATATTTTCTCTTTACTGTCCTATTTGTCATCCTTTTCCCTCTCTGTTTCCTTTTACATGTATGAGTTTTGGTTTTACTTCTGCAAACAGTGATATCACTAGCCATTCCTTTTTCCTGTGGGAGCAAGATCCATCATTAAGGTCTAGCTCCTGTGAAAGCTCAACCTTCCACACCATATGCCTCTCCTGCTGATTCCCTAGTTACAGCAGGATGTATGCATCTGTATGATAGGAGGACATGGTCAGAAAGCGACAGATGATCTCAGAGGTGGCCAGAGCCATTACTGTGGAGGCCAATGAATATTAAGCAGCAGACTTCACGCTGGATTCTGCGTTCTTTGGGTAGTCAGTGCAGAGAATAAAGCACCAAGGTAATATGTTCACAATGACCTGTATTGCCTTGCAGGTGGGTTGCTGAGGTTTGCACCTGCTTTTTTTTTTTTTTT
>WAAB01022931.1:173718-187968 GCA_013389865.1 Piaya cayana
ACCAAAGTGTAGGATCTTGAGCATGTTTGTGTATTCCTGGATTAAAGGACTGGATACCTGGTTCCAGTCTGGATTCCATCACAATTGCAGAGGCAGAAAGGATGCTAACAAACCTTCAAAACTTCACCTAAGCCTCAGTCCATTGGGTACACTTAGACCAGGGTCAATGCCCATGTATTGCCTCAGGAATAAGTTTTACAGCAAGTCCTTCTGGAAAAAAGTGCAGGAAAAGTAAATGCACTTTTTTGCACAAATGACCTAGTGCATCACTCTATGTTCTGGTCCCTTTCCCCATTCCAATGCCCTTTTAGGCATTTATTTTTTTAAGCATCACTGAATAAAATTCATTAACATCTTTCTCAGAAGAAACTAGAACCCAGTCTTTTCTCCACCTTCTTAGTGGCTCGAGACATGGGCTCCTTCTTACCGCTTCACTTCATCTCTCTGGCTCTGTGGATGTTGCAAATCTGACTGTGTGGTGACCAAATACTAGAGTACAGGGCTGCCCCTGCAAATTTCCATCAGACTACTAGGATGTTCATTGAAGGCATCAAAAACAGTGCCAAATAATTGCAAGGGAGACATGCAAGGGATTTAGCAGTACACTTTTATGGAAAACATCAGCCACTGCCTCTGTCTTTGTTAGTCTTGCTGCCTAGAGGGAGGATTCAGCAGTCTTTGGTAGGTGAATATGCCAGATGTAAGTAGCCCTTGGCCTAGACCTGCTACCAGCTTTTCTTCCTTGCTGGCAATAGATGGTTTAACGCTTGGCTTGGGGAAGCATGAAGAGCATCTGTTCCAGTGCCCAGCCTCCTGGTAAAGTCTGTCAAGAAGTCAACTCTTCACTCCCACTTTCCCAGGCCATGTTCCCTTGTTGACAGCCTGGGTGAATTTCCATGCTTGGGCTGCATACTTAGTGCTGAGGTGTTCTGACACCCGTTTTAAACGCTTAATGGAAATGGTCTGTGCCATATAGGAAGCTGTAGAAAATGTCAGGAAAAAAATTAATTGCCCCCACTTTTTTTCTGAAATCAAATGAGCAAAGACTGGATATTTGAAAGGAAATTAATGCTTTCTGTGTTTGAAATCTTTTCACTTTCTAAGATGTTAACAAGCAAAAAATTGTTATTAGAAATAAATGGGCATAACACATCAGTAGACAGCATGCTTTTTTCCTTCCGATGTTTGATGTAATTGCAATTATTCTAAAGCAATTATTTATAACAGGAAAAAACAACTGAAACAAAAACCTCTTTTTCTACTTTCATCATCGCCATAAGTTTGATGTTCGTAGTTGAACCTTAAAAAATTATTAGTTAACACCTTACAGAAGAATAAATGCTGCTGTGGTTCAGATTTTTTTTACGTAGTTGCAATAAGGAGAAAATTCAATTATCTGGTATTCCAGTTACTAAACACTGATATTACAAGAAAAAATATATGGAAGAGTGGCATTGCTTTCATCATTTTCAGTTATGTCTAAATTCATAATAAGGTACTATGCTGCTAAGTCCACTAAACCTGTGCTGAGATACTGCAACTGAGCTAAAACCTGCACATATATGTTTTAATATATGAAATATTTACCCCTACACAATATTTAATATAATGGTATGTCTCATACTGTGATTTTCAGTTTTTTTTGGTGTTAACCATATCCAGGCAATGCATCATTTTTTATTTGTTTCATATTGAAATATTCCACAATGCTGTTACTATTTTTTAATCTTACCTGGAATCCTAATACTTCATTTCCGTTTTCAAGTTGCAGGGTCTTTTAAGAGACCCACAGAATCTCATAATAGCAGTGTTCTCAAATCATCTATGTTCTTCCACAGGCTGTTCAGAGATGGGTTAGGACTTCAGAAAGGTTAAAGGTGCCACACTTGAAAACGGAAGTATTAGAAAAGAGATTGTAGCTTGCTGTTACAGGTGTGCCTTAAAAAGTAATAGCCGTGTTATTAAGGACAGCCAAAATAATTAAGAAGTTTTAAGGTACTTTCCAGGGTTCTATTTTTCTCCAAAATAAGACATTTTACTGTGAATCAGACTAAATCTGAGTCTTGAGAGAAGTTCTAGCAAAATTGTTTGTTGAGTGATGCTAGATTTGAGGTAGAGTTTTAGAAATCTGTTGCTTGCATCCTTCGGTCAGACGCAGATCAATTAA
The DNA here is from genome assembly GCA_013389865.1 of Piaya cayana. Classification (NCBI taxonomy): domain Eukaryota; kingdom Metazoa; phylum Chordata; class Aves; order Cuculiformes; family Coccyzidae; genus Piaya; species Piaya cayana. Next base: position 175,886 of record WAAB01022931.1, read on the forward strand.
ATGAATCCAGTATTTATAATAAATAGTTTTAAAGAGATGTGCTTAAAGGTCCCATTTTTTATTGATCAAAACCAGAGCACATATTGCTGGGAGCTGCTGTATCTCTCTCAGCCATTTGTTTCAAGATAATGATCTCCAAACAGTTGACAGAGTTAAGTCTTAGAAGGAGCCAGAGGCTTTCTGTTCATCACAGGTTCAATTCGTCAGTTAAATTGTTGAGCTCTGATTTGTTCCTTCATTTGCCATGTTTTCTACTAATCATTTAGGAATTGAGTGCTTATATTTTCATTTCTCTCAGTCTTTTCATTTAAGGCCCAGGAAGTCCTTTCCACAAGAATATGCCTTAAAACACTATACATGACCAGAGACAAACACAAGTATGTTTTGCTCACCACAGTTTTTACTGTACGTTGGGGTGGGGCAAAAGGGAAAAATAGGATAGTGAAGATGGCAAGGGCAAGAACAGGCAGGTAGACCTGGTTTCAGGAGGAACAGGAGACCTACTTTCATCTCACCTAACAAGCGGTAATTGTTTTACACTGAGAGAGGGTAGATTGAGATAAGTTATTAAGAAATTTTTTACTGTGAGGGTGGTGAGGCACTGGATCAAGTTGCCCTGAGAAGCTGTGGAATTGTTCAAGGCCAGGTTGGATGAGGGTTTGGGTAACCTGATCTAGTGGAATGTGTCCCTACCCATGGCAGGGAGATTGGAACTGGATGATCTTTAAGGTTACTTCCAAAGCAAACTGTTCTGTGATTCTCTAATATAAGATTTGCGAACTGGCTCTTCAGTATAGTCAAGACATCTCCAGAATATAATCTAGCCTAGGGAAAATCAGAAGTGGAGGAAGAGTAGCAAGGATCAAGACAGAGGTGTGACTTGGCCAATCAGAGAAGAAAAGAAATCTGTAATAAAGAGAATATTAGTGCTAGTAAAAAAAAAAATCTGCTTTATCTGACATAGAACTAGCAAAGGATTGGGATCAGAAGGTTGAAAGATGCAAGATAAGGCTAAGCTCTTACATGTCCCTCAAGGAATTTGCTATTTATGACCATTTTGATGTTTTCTACCACACTTTTCCTGGAAAACAACACCCATGCCACAGACTGTGAAAAACAGCTTTATGATAGAGAACATTATATGTTTAATTTTACATACATTCAACATCATGGTGTTTTGTTGGTTTGTCAAATACACATGCTTTATTTTACAGCCATTAAAAAGTACACTTTTTTTTTTTTTAATAGCTCCGTAAATCTGTTTTCAGCATCAGAGCAAGGAACCTTCTGGAAAAAGAGACAGCAATCAATAAAATTCTAAGGTAAGAGTCAGCAGTGGTTTGATATTGTTTTGACTGTCTTCTGATTTTTCATAACCTTATTTTTCATCAATGTTACAGTATTTATAATATTTGTGATAGTGTATCCTATTGTAGTAAACTACTGCCTTCATTACCAAAGATAAATTGCTCTTTTCTCTGGATATAGTATATGCTTGAACATCAACAAGAGAGAAGTTGTTCTTCAGTATGCACTTGAATCATGTGTCATGCAGAAAGATCATTTTTCAGCTATTTTCACATCTTCTTTCTAAATTAACCAAAAAAATGTCTTCTCATAAGCAGTGTTATTTTGCTTAAAGAATTCCAACCGGGTGCTTGTATATATATGCACACAAACATTCACGGGAGCTGTACACTAAAAAGCATAGAGAACAGCTAATCATATTCCAAGTAGGAAATGTATAATGAAGATCTCAGAAATGTGACTGTTGTAGAAGGATTTCTGAATGTCTTAATAATATCATTCATTTTTATGCTCCATATAAAGTAAGTACTCATTACTGTAAGTAATGGACTCCTAAGTCTCTAAGAAAGAATCATGTCTAAAGCTACCTTGTGGATAACACCATGCTGCACTCTTTTGAGCTACCTTGGTTTTGCTTTAGAGTTACTGTCATTGATATGAGGTGCATTAGCAATGCCATCAATTTAAAGATTGTTCTTTTTCATATATTTACTTACACTCTCGTCAAAGCAGGTGCATCTCCAGAATATTGTGAATAGCTGGTGTCAGGTCAATAAACAGTATAAACAGAATCTGGGAAGTACAGCTGTGGGATCAGGTTAAGCATGGTGGTGGTTTACAAGGAGCAGCGCACTAGGAATTCAGTGTGAAGTTTCTTGAAAAGTGCCTTGTAATTACATGCCATTTGAGAAATATTACAGCTCTAGTTGGTGTTAATACTCTATGAGAATACAGCACAGGGACAACTGCAGAAATCAATGTGAAAGCTCATCTGTCTTTAAACCAGGTAATAAAAACATGAACAACTGTTAATGCAAATGAATCTCTTTGTCAAAATATTATTGAGAACTGTAAATACAAACCATAAGTATTCCATTTTAACAAACTTAGGGGTCTATTTGTAGTTATTTGTAGTTATGTGTACAAACCCCGGAACTAGAGGAGCAATATGAGGCTCCCATGGTTCAAGAGGAGGAGGTCAGAGCCTTGCTTGCTCAACTGGACACCCACAAGTCTATGGGCCCAGACGGGATTCACCCCAGGGTNAATATGTTTTTAAACACCACTTGTGTCATCTTCTTACATAGAATTAAAAACTGAGTCCTTCAAATTCAAATTCAGAATTATGAAGAACTCTTCTGTCAACATAGGTCTTTCTCCTTTCAGAAGTCTGAAGCAGAGTGGAAGGGAAATCCAAGCAAACCATTGCCTGGACTTCATTTAAGTTCTCAGAGGTACCAGGACAGAACCAGAAATCATTTTTTCCAGTTTCAATCCTACTGACTTCCACTTAGTCCTTTGAAACATGGCTACAGCTAAAGTTCTGTATCTAGGAGGACCACTCATCAGTTCACGTGAATTCCTCTGAAGAAAAGTTTCAGAGGCAGAAGAAGAAACTTTCATTTACTAAACAATTAATGTATTTAATTAATGTGTTTAACCTATTAATTTGATCTACATTTACTGTGCTTTCCCATCTACTTCCTGGGTCATCAGCGATGAACTTCTGAAGAACACGGAGAAAAGGGTGGAAAATTCTGTGAAGTAAAAAAAACATGGGATCATACATTTTCTGATGCTTTCTTGGGATGCTTGTAAGTTGTTTACAAAGAGGCAATCTTATTCTCCTCCTGAGAAAAAGGAACAAATACTTTATTGCTCCATATTATTGCCTCAAAATTGCTAAATAAGCTTTGTGACATCTCCAATGTCTTTCTTCCAGCATAAGAAAGTTGTGTTTATGGTGTATCTGCTGGGCGTTCTGAAGGAGCATAGCCAGTGATGGGCCTGAACTCTGCCAGTGTTTCCATGTTGATGACAGTGTTGCTAGTATTGATGCAGTGGAGCTTTACAGATAAAGAAATCTTAAAGGTGAAGGAGCTAGTTGTCCCCACATGCCAAAAGATGCCCTGGTGAGGAAGAAGACCAGCTGAACAGAGAGCTTTGGTAAGAAGTCAGGAAAAAAAGGGCAGTTTATGACCTTTGGAAGAAGGGGCAGGCAACTCAAGAGGACTACAAGGATGTTGTGAGGTTATGCAGGGAGAAAATAAGAAGGGCCAAAGTCCAACTAAACCTTAATCTGGCTCCTGCCATAAAAGAAAAAAAAGTGATTGTTTTCTTGTTTCCTTCTGTAAGTCTCTAAATGAAAAAACCAAAAACATGGTAAAGAAAAGCCATGGGTTATCCAGGTTGCATTAATAATTCATTTTATTTTACCAGCCAAATTCAGATAACAGTATTTTTCCCCAACAGTAGTGCAGCTGTGGTGAAAATATGCATTCTGCTTGCTATTCAAGCAGTGCCTTACTGAACTAACTTTATAAAATGAAAGAGAAAAACACTAGAATACCTACTATTGGGTGAATTTGCCATGAATCTCTGGTTGTCGCATTTAACCATATATTCCCAGTTAGATGGAAGAGAATTTAAAATGACTTGGTAAGGAGTGTTTTACTGAAGCATACCATATAAATAAGACTTCAATGTGAGCACGGTTTTGGGAGAACAAGAATAAAAGTACATAGTAATATATGCAGTTGTTGCAGTTACTACGTAAGTATTCACTCATTAAATAAAAAACAGAAAAACAACAGAGCACTGTTATAATGGAATGCAAGAAGATGAGTGAACACTTGCTGCAGAAAGGATGCCTCTCTAGAAAGTCAAAGCATGATCCATATTCATACACTCTGCAAGAAACTTCAGAATATCCATTAAAGGTATAGTATTGTGAATTATTGGTAAAAAACATTTAATATTTTACATTATCTCTAAGAATGCCACATGAACACTCTGTCCACTGCTTATTTTTCAGGAGTTCCAAAGTGTGAAATAGTTTGAAGGACTTCAAAACTTTGGACCTCATAATTGTTCAGAGGTAATATCGTATTATTCTGTATGGACTTCACCTGTAGCCTGTCTTTCTGATAACCCACCAAATCACATTTTCATTTTCAGGATATTGTATTGTATTTGTGCTTTTCAGGGAAAATTTGAAGCATGTAGTTTACAGCTGATGGACTGTTTTCAGTGTTCTGTAAAGCGAGTACCAAGTCTAGAGGTTTGACCTATTTCTTTTATCTTCTGTGCTTCATAATTTCCTTATTCCGCCATAAGTGAACATGAACCTATCTAATATTACATAGAGGTGGTACAGGAAGATGGAAGACAATTTTATCTAACAAAAGGTAATTTTCCTTCATGGTAGAAGAAAGAGCAAAAGATACAGCTACAGCTATAGGAAGATGTATCAAGTCAAGAAAACATTTTTTAATCACCAGTTTGCAAACCACACGATTAAATTTTTAACACGGTGGCACAGATTGTTCTGACTGTGGGATTCACCTCCAGACTAGCAGATATGTCTATGAGCTAAGTGATGATCTCTATCAGTTGACAGAAGCCTAGCCTGTATAGTCAGTGAAGCCCAGTGGTGTCTTTAGCTGACTGCTTTGTCTTTAGATGCCCACTGTATGATTACTTCCAAATATTATGATAGCATGATTACATCCAAACTTTATGATAGCTTCCAAACATCATTAAATGAATTAATTAACCAAGAGCTCAGTGACGTTGTCCACATATGGACATCTAGTAATGTGTAAGATGCCAGAAGATATCCAAAACATCCTCTTGGGGACAGCAAGAAATACAGAAATTTGTAGGGGATCCATACCCTCCTGGAACAGCAGGTTGAAGCAAGGCATAAGCTCATAAGTGTACATTCTCCACTCAAGTGAAGAGTTCCTGGAGACAGGCTGTCAAAAGTATAGGTCTAAATGTTTTTTATTATACCATTAAAAATCAAATAAGCCATCTTGTTCATTAGTCAGGTAAAGAATTTATTGCTTGAGCATTTAATATTCTTGTTTAGAGTTTATGTAGCTTGGAGTGCAAGGAAATGAAAAGTTTATGTGCAAGTCACTTTTCCACGTCAAGAAAATAATTTCTAGCTGTTAAAAGAAGAGCACAGTAATTTATATTTACAGGAAAGAAGAGATAAGTTACCCTCTTTGTCACAGCAGGAAACCTCTATACAGAAGTTAGACTCAAGAACTTTCCATTGTCTCTCCTGGGAAAAACTGGTTTGTCATCTTAATGGAGTTAGGTACCATCTATTTTCAGGAAATAAATTTATCTGGGTCTTTTTTTACAAGAAAATTGCACAGTATTTAGATGATATCTCTATTGTCTTCTGTGACAATGTTATGTAGTATCCAACTCCATAACATAATGCTTAAAATTCATTGGCATTAAAATGTTTGTGAATTTGCCAAGATAAACTGTGTTTTATAAGATAGAGTAATTTTCTGAAATGACATGATGCTTCAATTCAGTGTACTGTAACCTAATGTCTTCCCTAACAAGTGTAGCACAATGTATTTTCCTAGCCTGCTAGTATGATTGGCACTGATGATACTGACAAGCATTCTAAGCTTCTTATTTTTGTTTCAGATCTCACTTTGGATCCCTACTCTTATTATTTACGTGTTCAAATCCAAAAGGAGAATAGTGGAGAACAATGGGGGAAAAAAAGTCACGGTGGGGAAAGGACATGCCTGGAACACCTTTTGCCACCAAGCATGATCATCCCATGCTGTCAAGGATAGCGCTTATCTTGCCTTTACTGTAGGCTGGAGAATAGAGTGGTTACTGCAATATCTTGCAGTTTCTTTCATGCTTTCAAAAAAATGGAGATTCAATTCATTAAAAAGTATGAAATATTGCCAGCTGTGTCTTGTGTTTCTCTGAATGATTGCATAATACAAAATGACCAATAAGGCATGCAGCATTTCTGGAAGTTAAAATATTTTTCCACTGTTGAAATTCCATTTCTCAGCCATAGGAGGATTTGTGTGATCTCTTTTAGTAGAAAGCTCTCTTTTTTTCTTAAACAAATCCATTTCAATGTAACCATCAAAATAAAGATGTGCATTCTCTGTTTAGCTGTAGCACTCTTACTAACCAACAGATACTCATTTCTATGAACAATGTGTTTCTCATGAAACAAATGAGCAAACCAGTAAAAAAAACCCACACACCAAAATTTTGTAAGTTCAATGCATTCCCAAATAGAAGATGTTTCATATTATAGGATATTAGCAATGTGCAGCTTTTCTTTTTGAACCCTATATGGTCCAAGTTATGTAGGATAACACTAAAAATATGCTATAAGTCTTGAGTGTGTACATAAATAATTTGCCACATACAGCTCTGAAAGGGAAGTGCCCAAAAATGACAACTATACTTGTACTATTGGCATCATTATTGCTGAGAAGCTGTTTTTACTGGTGATTACTGCATATCTTGACCCTTATCACACTTAGTGAAGTCTTGAGCAAACATAAATTCTACAGTGAAATAAAAAACATTAAAGACGGTCCTTGCAAAGGTTTGGAGAAGAATCATTAGTTGACCAGTTATGTTGCAAAATGTGAACTATTGCCTTGGAAATCTGTTTTCATGGGAAATCCATTCTTGTTGTGTTGTTATTGTCTGTTAAGCTCTCCACTTGTTTCCCAATAAGCCAAGCTGACTTGTCTGAAAGCACTACCTCAGAAGTTATCATTTATGTCTGTGTTATCATCATTATATTTTTTCATAGGGCCTGCACTAGACAACGCATGCTGAGTGGATCCTTTGAGGGGCAACCTGCAAAGGAAAGGTCAATACTTAGTGTCCAGCATCATATACGACAAGAACGCAGGTAAACATGGATAGAAAGGATGGTTTAAAAATATTTTTAAAATAAAGGTGACAGAAATAATTAAATTCGAGTAGTATCTAATGTGAAAAACTGAAAATAGTTGCTGAAGTCTACATTCCTTATTGTAACCATGATGAAATTCATTGTACTGCACAAATGGAAAAATTGCCTTTTTATTTCAAATGTCATTTCCTTTGCCATCTACAAAGCTATCAATTTAAAGATCAGAAGGAAAGAAATTGGCTTATGTTGGAGCAGATTGAAAACAATTGAAGAACATATAAGCTTCTGATGTTAGCAAGAGAAAAATGATAAGAATGTGAGATATTGTGTGGCTGGAGAGCAGTGCTTTATAATGGCCATCCTATAAAGGTCAAAATTTCATTTGAGATGTATTGTTAAATTGATTATGATTGTTTCAGGTCACTGAGACATGGTTCCAACAGCCAGCGAATCAGCAGAGGAAAATCTCTTGAAACATTGACTCAAGATGTAAGTTCTCATAGAAATGATGGTTTCAATTTGAGAATGTAAGAAATATGTGCTATATAAGAAATGTTTATATAAGACTAGCGACTATCTATGATCTTGTTTACAATTTGTCTTTTGAAATCTTGAAATTAAATCATAAAACAAATACTTTAATTTTGTTAGAATTATCGTCAGAATAATTGGCATGTTCAGTTCATTGATAGACTTACTGAGATAGGTTCACTTGAGCTGTAAACACTATATTAGAAACAAAACAATTGCTACCCAGGACACTTCAAAAGCCTTATTCTGGAATTACACAAATCACTCAGCCTAGCAGAACAGCACTTCAAACTTTCCAGTGGAAGTTTAACAATATTTTTCAAACACAAGAATGATCGGACAGAGGACAGAGACTAAAAGGGAGAAAAGTAACCACAGATTTCACTATGGTATAGTTTCACATAGTTAAGTGCATTTTCACTTCTGCAAATTCACAATGTTGTTCTGTGGATCCCGGTGACTATGAAAATTCAAGGAGTGAGCTCAGTTCTTCCATTTCCCAACTGTGATAGTCACTTTCTTTGTGTGCTTCATACTAAGAGCAACTGCATAAGAAGTAATTAATGAATTGCCCTGCATGATAGTAGAAAGAAACTGTAGGTAACTAATATTTTGAAGCAGATGTGGCTTTTCTTATGTCCAATAGTAAAGGTAATACACAGAATCACACTTCTAGGAGTGCTTCAAGGACAGGCTTAACTCTGAATTGTAATACTGATTGTACCCTCTGCTGGATGAGCTCAGGCAACTGTCCTCCCTCTCTCTCTCACCCTACCTGTGCTCTGCAGTCACTACCACTGTGTTCTGCACAACTCACTGCCTGGCAGCACATGCAGCAGGCTTGAGAATCCAAAGGGGTGTCTACAGCCTTTTCTTTCCCAGCCTTTGCCCTTAGTAATTTTTATGTTATTCATTCCAGTTAAGAGAGATCAACTGAGCTTACAGGACCTTTGCTTTTAAAGTTAAAAGCTGCATTGGCTAGGACTTCATGCATGAAATTAAAACTGAAATTAACCTTGATAAAAATAAGTACTCTTGTGCTGTTCATAGATAGATACTGTACAATATGCTTGACTGCATTGATGTGCAGTGCATTTGGAAATAAAGACTTTTCATTTCTATCTTTCTATGTAAAAAACCGTATCTTTCTTTCATCTGAAACATTAAAAAACAACCCGCAGACCTCATTTAAAAGGAATCATTTTGCTTCTAGCACTCCAACACAGTGAGATACAGAAATGCACAGAGAGAAGACAGTGAGATAAAGATGATCCAAGAAAAAAAAGAACAAGCTGAAATGAAAAGGTATTTAAAAATCAAGTCTGGGTTCACACTTTTCAGTATTAAGTGTTCTCTGTATGAAGTATAAATACAAGTCGTGATGAAAAAAAGAACAAAGTGCAAGGGTACAATGCATATCAATTAATAATTTGAGGTTTATCTTTCAAAAGGAAAGTCCAAGAGGAGGAACTGCGAGAGAATCATCCATATTTTGATAAACCACTTTTCATAGTTGGTCGAGAGCACAAATTCAGGAATTTCTGCCGAGTGGTGGTACGAGCTCGCTTTAATGCGTAAGTTTATTCCATATCAGCAATTGGCTCCAACAAGTATTTACTTTCATGTCCTCTGAAATCTAGATTTAATTTTTATTTTGAAAGTAAAAATGCATGTAACATGGTCAACACAAGAGCTGGCAGTCAGCTGCCCACATACTGTCTTGCTGTTGTAGGAAAAGAAGTAATAACATGCGTGTATCGAGCAGCTGGACATAAAATGTTCTTCTAGCTCTTCCTTTAAACACCTGTCTATGGTTGGCACCCTCATTTTCAAGGGTTAATGCATGTCACCTTGCAAACACAGCACAAGATAGCTCAAGGCTATGATCTTGGCCCTTGGAAGACCTAGTTTCAGCACCTGCTTTACTATCAATTTTCTCTGTGGCTTTCAACAAATTACTTCTAGGTAGAACAATGAGAAGGTTAGATACTCAACTGGACAATAGCCATATGTAAGTATTCTGCCACCTATGTAGGAGCACATCTTTGAGTCAGGTGCCTACTTATGTGACTGCTAACTTGATTGTGGTTCACTGGTCCATGAAGCAGTTGCGGATTAAAACAGCAAAAGAAAACTCACAAACATGAATTCCCATTCGGTTGTCAAATATATGTCAACACCTGTTAGCACTGTAGAATGTCCAAGGGTAACAGGATATTTATACTATAAACAACTTAATTAAATATTTACAAGAATAAGCTGATTTTGTTAAACAGTCATTTTTGTCATTTTTTAAAATCCTACCTACTTTTTTCATTGTCCTACCCACCTAACCAAGTAAGATATTTAAGAGACCTCTTCAAGGATATGTATTTCCTTCTAGTAAAAAGACTGAGGAATGCCTCTATATACAATGTGGGGAAGAAGTGTGAGCTTAAGAAAATGCAAAAGTCAGTGGGTTCAGTGAGAAGACATGAAAACAAGTATATTCTATATACTGACTGGTGTAAGTAGGTGAATCTTGCCAGTGGAAGATGTGTTTTGTTCTCCTTGTATGCATCTTGCATTCTTGTAATTCATAGCCATGAATCTCTTCTGGTGGTAATGCCCCAAGTTAGATCAGTCCATTTTTCACTCTGAGCTCAACAATTTCATGTCCCAATGGCTAGAGCCGTCACATGGGATATAGGGTACCTCAGAGCAGATCCTGTCCTGTTATGGTTTGCTATAAAGATATGAAACATAACTAAAAGATGCCCCTAACCATTGGGGCAGGGGAGTCACCTTGGATAGGACTCCCATAGCTTCTCCTGCTGAAGCCTTTCTGCTTTGTGTAAAAAAGTCTAAATAATTGCTGGAGGAAAAACTTAGCTCTGTCACCTAGCTATGTGCTTATTACTTATAGGGTGGTTCTTACTCTCTCTGGTTGCCTAATGGGTGTTTGGATATGGTAGGTAAGTCACAGTGATTTCATAGGAAAATTCAGATATGAAGAAACTAGAAATATTCATTAAAAAATTACTGAAGAAGTGATAAAACAAATAGGGTTTGTGGAATGATTTTTTTTGTATGTCAGCAGAGTGTAAGGCCCAAGAGGTTTTGAAGTAAAAGGAAGGGATTCCTGAGGAAGCACTCTGAAATGTGAAATTCAGTAGCAGAATATCCCTTGCCCCATTTGCAAGCAAAACATAAAATTAAGTCTTTGCTTACTTAAGTGAGACCCCAAAAACTAGTAATTTGTTAGAGGAATTACAGATATGCCATGAATTAAATGGATACTAGCTGTGCTGATAATATGACTAAAATTAAATGAAACTTACACAGGCTTTAAAAATTAAGCCGAGATAAAAGGTAGGCTTGATTTTGGATATAAATTGCTTTGAGGTGATGGATACATGGTACAATTATAATGCTGACCAAAATAAAATGTAAATGACTGTATCTTTTCTTTTTCTTTTTGTAGTTCTAAAACAGATCCTGTTACTGGAGCTGTGAAAAATACCAAATACCATCAGCTTTAGTAAGCACTGCAAAAGTAGCTTTGCTTGGTCACATAAGCCTGCAGTAAAAGTGTGTGAGCACACACATGCATGTATGTGTGTATGTGTGCATGCACAAGTGTATTTCTTTTTTTTCAAAAAAATAGGAAATTTTCTTTCCATGGAGTTGTTTATGGAGGGTGAATAGGAAGAGGATTTTTTTTTATCAGACTTGCCTTGTTCACTTGCATGTAACTTCCTTAGTATCACTACGCATTTCTGAAATACTGAAATCTTTGATACCCTCAGCTCAGTTTATTTTTCATAGGAAAGCACGTAACTGATGTAGACATGAGTGACACAGCACTTTTAGCATTTCTGTAATGGTTATCCTTATGTATTGTTCACAGTGACTTGCTGGGTTTGGTTACTTACTTGGACTGGGTCATGATCATTGTTACTATATGCTCCTGCATTTCCATGATGTTCGAATCCCCCTTTAGAAGAGTTATGCATGCTCCAACACTCCAGGTACTGTCACTGGATCATCTTGTGTTTAATGAAGCACAGTCACCTTGTTTTTCTCCACTGTCTGTTCCTAAATTATGACTGTTCTCTGCTTTAATTTCCAGATTGCGGAATATGTTTTTGTAATATTCATGAGCATTGAGCTTAATCTGAAGATTATGGCAGATGGCTTATTTTTTACACCAACAGCTGTCATTAGGGACTTTGGAGGAGTTATGGACATATTTATATATCTTGTAAGTTTTTATATTTATGGGAGGTTTCTGTAGCATTCTTAACTTTGAGCTCTTCATATATGTAGATGTTTG
>WAAB01022931.1:189088-218465 GCA_013389865.1 Piaya cayana
TGATGGATACATGGTACAATTATAATGCTGACCAAAATAAAATGTAAATGACTGTATCTTTTCTTTTTCTTTTTGTAGTTCTAAAACAGATCCTGTTACTGGAGCTGTGAAAAATACCAAATACCATCAGCTTTAGTAAGCACTGCAAAAGTAGCTTTGCTTGGTCACATAAGCCTGCAGTAAAAGTGTGTGAGCACACACATGCATGTATGTGTGTATGTGTGCATGCACAAGTGTATTTCTTTTTTTTTAAAAAAATAGGAAATTTTCTTTCCATGGAGTTGTTTATGGAGGGTGAATAGGAAGAGGATTTTTTTTTTATCAGACTTGCCTTGTTCACTTGCATGTAACTTCCTTAGTATCACTACGCATTTCTGAAATACTGAAATCTTTGATACCCTCAGCTCAGTTTATTTTTCATAGGAAAGCACGTAACTGATGTAGACATGAGTGACACAGCACTTTTAGCATTTCTGTANTTCTTTCCATGGAGTTGTTTATGGAGGGTGAATAGGAAGAGGATTTTTTTTTATCAGACTTGCCTTGTTCACTTGCATGTAACTTCCTTAGTATCACTACGCATTTCTGAAATACTGAAATCTTTGATACCCTCAGCTCAGTTTATTTTTCATAGGAAAGCACGTAACTGATGTAGACATGAGTGACACAGCACTTTTAGCATTTCTGTAATGGTTATCCTTATGTATTGTTCACAGTGACTTGCTGGGTTTGGTTACTTACTTGGACTGGGTCATGATCATTGTTACTATATGCTCCTGCATTTCCATGATGTTCGAATCCCCCTTTAGAAGAGTTATGCATGCTCCAACACTCCAGGTACTGTCACTGGATCATCTTGTGTTTAATGAAGCACAGTCACCTTGTTTTTCTCCACTGTCTGTTCCTAAATTATGACTGTTCTCTGCTTTAATTTCCAGATTGCGGAATATGTTTTTGTAATATTCATGAGCATTGAGCTTAATCTGAAGATTATGGCAGATGGCTTATTTTTTACACCAACAGCTGTCATTAGGGACTTTGGAGGAGTTATGGACATATTTATATATCTTGTAAGTTTTTTTATTTATGGGAGGTTTCTGTAGCATTCTTAACTTTGAGCTCTTCATATATGTAGATGTTTGCTGATGTTACAGATTTTGACTCTGCACCCTGGTGCCGAGGCGGTAGTGTAATTTGTGTGCAAACACCACTGTGTTCGTGTGCAGTCCTGCCAGTTATATGTTCAAATATTTGTTTAGACATCTAAAAATACACTCACATGTGATAAGCACCTGGCAATTAGTTTAAGGACACTGTATGGCCCCTTTTAATTGTTTATTTGTTGATATAACTATCAGACATTCTTTCATTCCAAAGTAGGCTTTGGATATCTGACCTTGCTTCAGCATTTTTATGCAGAACTGTTATATTATCTATTTCTTAGCCATTCATTGCTTCCTCCCCTCTCAACAATTCTCATGCTTTATAGAAGATGTTTCAAATTCCTCTGTCATTAGACAGAAGAGCACATCCTTGTTTCTGTTGTTGCTGTCACAGAAAGAAAACAAAGCAAGATCTTGCTGTATCCCATATACATCAGTACTGCCTCTCCGGAAAAACAATTCTACTGCTTTCTTTGTCTCCCAGAAATTACTTGCATTCCAATCAAATATAGGGGATAGAGGGCTGTTTCCTCTTCACCTATGGCAATACATACCACAAAATGTGTCAAAACCAGTGCTCAGTATAGTACAGTATGAAATATTTTCTAACTGAAGAAATTACTAAGCAAAATGGCTTTGATGGATTTAGATTAAATCTTTCTTAGATTAATCCACCAGACAGATGTGCTGCATAAAATTTGCCATGATTAATTTGTATCAAAGATTCCACTGTTGGCATAAATAAAAATGTGCATACTTACACAGAACTCCTACTGTAGTATGTGTAATTCATATGTGTATTAGTTTCTTGAAATCCCTCTGAATCTCTCTGCTTGTCTGAAGGAAAATTTAAGTAGTGTAGCTTGGATATTCCAAATGTGCCTGTGGTGATCTTAAAAGAATGTGAAAGCATGTCAGAAGCACTGGCAAATCTTGTTTTGGGGAGGCAGCTGTATTTTACCATTTCTGTTTTTAACAAATCATATTATGTTTTAAATCATATTGGTGATATCAGCTTAATCTTCCAATTTTTGTGCACCTGCCTATTTGTAGTACTTTCACCTCTGTCCCTCTACAATAATATTTGCTTTATAGATATTTTTTTAAAAATAAGAAAATTAATAGACTTTGTAATCAATTACTATCTGTCAGAGCTTGTTCAGGATACAAGAGATAGTTACACTGTTTGAAAACACTTTCTAATGCATAATATTCATGTGATAAATGAATACAGCAACCAATCTACTTACATCTGTAATAACTTTAGTTAAAAACTGGTGAGTAAACTGTTAACAGACTTTGCAGGTGAGGGTATCTCAGTTGCAGGATAGAATCTGTGAAATGAAAAGCAGGAAGAGAGGTTATACTGCCAGCTCCAAGAATGTAGTCTGTGTCCCTGCTCTGAATCAGCCAATTTTAATTCTTCTTTTGGAACTGTTCCATCTTCTGAAAAGACTAAACCAGATTTTGAGTCAGAAAGGAAGACAGGCTAAAGCTGATGCCCATTAGTTAGGACAATCAGCCAGGGCACTGGAGAGTTTTCCTTAATCTTCCCTTTAATTTTAAGGAAGAGAAATGTTTATTGATCTTCTGTGCTGTATCTGTGTCAAGTAAGACATTGTAAGCCTAATCCTTCTTTACCTTTTCCTGCCCTGTCTCCTCAAGGTGAGTTTGATATTCCTGTGCTGGATGCCTCAGAACGTCCCTGCCAAATCTGGAGCTCAGCTTTTAATGGTACTCCGCTGCCTCCGACCACTTCGAATATTCAAACTGGTTCCTCAGATGAGGAAAGTTGTGCGAGAGCTTTTTAGTGGTTTTAAAGAAATATTTTTGGTATGTGCCAGTTATTTTATTCTCATTAAAAAGAGGATATGGAGGAGCAATAAAATACCATCTTGTTGAAATGTTTATGTTTTCAAATATTTTTTATTTTGTCCTCAGTTTGCTTTTCATTGTAGGTACCCCTGCAGGTGATCACAGAACAGGTTAAAAGTTAGGAATATAAATAACTCATTTCCATTTATACTAAATTAAGCTGCTGTAATAATTATTTTATAAATCTTATTACCTGTTCAGTATATATTTGACCGTAATTAATAGGACTACTGAAAAAAAACCTACCCCTAATAACTCTTCTGGTTGCTGAAGGAAGATAAGAAGTAGGATATGGCAGCTCTGCAAGAACAAAAGTAAATCTGGTTTCTGAACTGAAAGTCTCTACCTCCCAGTTTCCTAAGAGGCAACCAGAGACAATACAACTGTTCATCACAGATTGGATCTCATTATTTTGTCATTGTTATTATTATGATCATGATTATGCAGTTATAGTAGTAGTAATCATCATCATCATCTTCATCATCATCATAGGGTCTGTGACTACTTGATCAGAACCCAATCTACTGTCTTGGGACTCAGCTTTCCCTAAGTGATATGTGTCAGCCTAAACAGCACGCATTTTATGCCTGAACAGAATATTGTCTTAGATCAAGTTGTCATAAAAAGTTAAGTTACAAAATACTTGCAAACAGTAATAAAACAAAGACAAAAAGTGTAAAGCTAGTTAGCCTTCCGTAGACCCTGTATCCTACTAAAGATATTTACACCATGAGTTGCTCACGCATACTTTTATTGTAGCTATCCTGGAATTAAATATCTAACAATGGCTTACTCAGATTAATTAACAATGCCCAATTCAGCAAAACAGAAGCAGCACATATTTGACTACTTGAAGAGTTCTCTTTAACATAAATAATTCTTACATATGCAGAATTTATCAAAGTTGCACACTGAGTACAAGAAAGTTTTGATCTTGATCTACAATTCTTAGCTATGTTAATAATAATAATAACATTAATAACATGGCATCTGGCTACCGGATCAGAACTTAAAGTAACGCGATAGTCATGAAAGTCTTATCTGCCAGTGTATGCAACTAAACCATCCTCCCTGCATTTTACAGAAGAATGTGACCCCTTTTCTCAAGCCTGCGGCAGGAGAGCTTGACAAGTCTAACTTCATCTTTACAGGTTTCTATTCTTTTGCTGACATTAATGCTTGTTTTCGCAAGCTTTGGAGTGCAACTGTTTGCTGGAAAACTGGCTAAATGCAATGATCCACACATCATCTCTAGGGTAAGAACTGCTTAATAGTATACGTATCTTGTGCCATTTTTGCCTGCTGGGGAAAGCCAGTGGGAAATATCCTATGAGAGCTGGAGATCTTGATCACTTTCTTGTTCAACTGCAGAATTATGGAGGAAATGGCAATAAAAGAGTGAGTAAATTAGAGTAAGGCTGGGTATTTATGTAGGAAAATAAAGCAATTGCAAATATTGGGGACTTTCTAAAAAAGCTGTCAGACTCATGCCAAATTGTCTGCAAAGGACTGAATGTCACAGGGAATTAACCATGGAGTATGATACGTTTCCATTCCTAGGTCAGCAGTGAAAAATAGGTTATGCTTCTAGAGGTCGGAAACACTGGGAACGCTATGTATGTTGCATGAAGAAAGTTAGCTGTATATCTCACTCCATTTGGAGAAATATCACCACCTCAAGAGAGCAATGGTCGTTTCAAAGGAAGTGAAAGGCTAGATAGTTTTGCAAAATAATAACGGCATTCAGTCCTTAAGGGAGAATAAGTTTTTGAGTCCTTCTTAAGGTGTGTTTTCCCTTTGGGTAAAGATCCATAACTGTTAATCCTAGACCTGTAAATATTTCTTCATTTTTGTTTATGTTGCTTCCCCATGATGACAAGTGTGCTGTCTATACTGGCATTTTGGCACCTCTCACAGACCATTATGTAATCTCAGACTGTTTTTTTTCACTACAGGAGGATTGTCATGGCATCTTCAGAATAAATGTAAGTGTTTCCAAAAATCTGAATTTGAAGTTAAGACCTGGAGAGAAAAAGCCTGGATTTTGGGTGCCACGAGTCTGGTGAGTTGCTACTCATTGGCCTATCTTTCTTCAAAAACTCAACTATTGATGTAGAAGATAGCTCAGATCTCATGGTATGAAAATACTGATGGAGGGGTTTTATTGTAAGTTAAATGATATTAAGGGTAAAAGTCTGTTATATTTAGTAAAAAGTCAGATATATGAAAATTTTCCAGCCTTAACTTGTTGTTCTCTTCATAAAGCAGAAAGGAATATAATACCTGTAAGTACTGACCTAAGTAGGAATTAGATGATTACTATTACAGTGGGCATTGTTGGCTTGAACCAAGATTATCGCTTAATGATGCTTTACTACTATTACGAAGACATCTTGAGAGCTATACATCAACAACACCAACATCACAGAGAAGACCTTATAGAGGCCTTCCAGTACCTAAACGGGGCTACAAGAAAGATGGAGAAGGACTTTTTACAAGTACATGTAGTGGTAGGATAAGGGAGAATGGCTATAAATTGGAAGGAGGAAGACTTAGATTAGTCATTAGGAAGTTCTTCATGATGAGGGTGGTGAGGCACTAACACAGGTTGCCTAGGGAAGTTATGGATGCCCCATACCCGAAGTGTATGAGGTTAGATGAGGCCTTGAGCAGCCTGATATAGAGGGAGGTGTCCCTGCCTATGGCAGGGGACTTGGAACCAGATGATCTCTAAGGTCCCTTCCAATGCAAACCATTCTATGATTCTATGAAAATCAGCTAAACAGCCACAATTATTTTAATTGACTGTGTTCACGGACAAAGAATACACCAGCAGTGGTAGATTCAGAGCCATCCTACACTAATGAAATAACATGCCGTGATTTAGACAGTCAGAGAAGCTCTGACATCTGCAGAAGTCTTTGTTTCAGAGAAATTCTTCCTCAAGTAAGGAAATTGTGTCCTCTTCAGCTTGATCCAGAAATAAGCAAAAATTATCCTAATCAGCATAACAGTAAACTTTGGGGAATGTTTTGTTCCTTCAGAAAAATGTTTTATGGCAAGGACATTTATACCATGTGTTGGCTGTGTCAGGCCAGATTTTCAAGAGCCAGATGTCATTATAAGGATCATATTAGAAAGAAATATTTACATCTAAGAGCTCTCTTTTTCACTGAATTATTGGATTTTCAGAGGCACTAAGCTCTTCTGCAGTACAACTGTCTACCTTATAATTTCTTGAGTATTAATTTGGTTCCTTGGATTATCTGACTTGGATTGTAGAGGTAGAGCAATGTGCAAGCCTAGCCCAAAGAAGATACTTCTAGTGTTCAGCTGGAAACATCCACTTGAATCTCAACTGTTAAAAAGGTCAAAACATGTGGTATAGGAAAGCAGAGAACATGTCATGTCTCTCAGTAAGTTTTACTCTACACCATCAGTTTCCAATGAAAATGAAATAAGAAACAAGATTTTCTAAACAATCCTGCAGACTTTTGGAGTGCAAATCATTTATGTATGCTTGATACTGATCTCCTACAGGTAAATTTATTTTAGAATCTGACCCATGCCATCAGATCTGATTTTTCATGAGTGCTGCAGTTCACTAATTCATTGATAAAAACACTAAAACACAGCAATATGTCATAAGCATTAGTACTATGAATCAGATTGAGTAATAAAATGAAACATACATAGGGATCAAGAAAAATTATGATCTACCTATTTGTGGGTTTTGCTACTGTTTTGTTATTCCTGAGACAAAACATTGAATAATGTCTTTCAAAGGCTTTCACACCACCATGGCAGGGTATTTAAATGTTAGTTAGACTATGAAGAATCAAGGTAACAATTAGAAAGAACAACTTTATTGCTTAAGTTACTCCTCTTTATGTACTGCGTTTCAGGGCAAATCCTCGGAATTTTAATTTTGACAATGTGGGGAACGCAATGCTGGCACTATTTGAAGTTCTTTCATTAAAAGGCTGGGTGGAAGTCAGGGATGTTATTATTCACCGTGTTGGACCGGTAAGGAAACTCATCAGAGTCTTTGAATTCTACAACACGTACTTTGATTTATTTTAACAATTAATCTTATTTTTGTCTATTCAGATCCATGGAATCTACATTCATGTTTTTGTATTCCTTGGCTGTATGATTGGACTAACCCTTTTCGTTGGAGTCGTCATCGCTAATTTCAATGAAAACAAGGTACCATGTGAGATGGTTTATTGTGTGTAGAACTGGTTCTGTAAGAAACCTGAAACTGATGTTAGTCTGTCTGCCCTAGCTGGTAAGACTACCTTTAAGATTGACTTGGCATCTCACATTCTGCAAGCCAGCAAGTATGGCTTCAGACATATTTGCTACAAAAATCAAGCCTGGGGTGACAGCAATTGGTCACACACACTTTCAGAGCTGTCTTGAGTTTATTTACGGATCAACTGTGTTGCCAGATAAACACTGTATTTAAAGTACAATGTATTTACAGACACTTCACTTTCTGCTGCTTTAGTTCGATGTAGGCATGCATGCAGTGGCAGGTAAAAAGGCATCTTATGCTTGTATGTATTATGACTAATGGGTCTTAATAGAGCTCTGCAATTGCTGTATTTCAGATCTAAACTAAAGCTGTGTGACTTTTTCCTGGCAAACAGAAGAGTATATTGTAAAATTACTTGTCCATCACTCAAACAAAAGCATAACTAGTGTTCTAGGGATAAACTGCAGTTCATGTGGGCTTTGCAGATTACCATGAAAAGTAGGAAAAACTGTCTCCAGGTGAATTGTTGTAGAACAGTTCACGTCTACACTGCTTAAAGATAGCTTCCTCAGGATGAGACTGCTGCGTGCACACAGCACATAATCTGTTTGGTTTGGGGTTTTTTCTGATCATCTTGTGGTGCCCCTGTGGCACCAAAACATAGTTATTCATTTTTATTAGATTTTAGTTCTAAGTACCCCAAAAATAATGGACTATCTGTGTTGCAGCTAGCTAGAGTGGTATTTTTATCACTTATGGCACTGGAGGGAAAGAATGATGGTGTGCACTGGTGCTTGGATATGAAAGATAACCTAATGTGCTAGTGCTGGAGACAAACTAGGTGCTGGCCATGACCGTACTATGGCCCTGGCTCAAAAACTGTAGCAAACACAGCTGTTGGATTTGCCCTTCAAGAAAAGCACTTGACTTCTTTTGGAAGAGAACTGAGCAACACACTACCACGTCTCCAATGTGGACAAACAAGGCATGATGAAATTAAGTCAAACAGGAGCCAAGCTAAATAAATAGCTTAAACTCCCTGCTTTTGAGAAGCTATTTTTATGCTTGCATGATTACAGCGTATTTTTGATGAGGTGAAGTGCAGTCATTATTGTTAAAATCATCTGTTCCAGAGAAGAGGGAACAACGTGCTATTCATTTATTTTCTTATTCACTAATTTTTGACTAATGAATTAATAAATATGAAATGTCTCCAGTATGAGAATTGCACTAGATCTTCATAGATGCTTTTGCCCTTTCCTATTCAGCTGTGTAATGTTACTTTTCCTTCAGATATTTCAGCATTACACTGACTAAAAATATTTATCAACAAGCCTTTAAAAAATAATTATATAGGTCAGTTTCCTCAGAAAAAAAATGTTCATAAACAGGAATATAGGTGAGAAGAACAACTATTGCATTGCAGAGTTCACTTATAAATAGCTTTTGATCATGGTTGATCAAACATCTTTCCTCTACCGTGTTGAAGTGTGGTGCATGCAGTGTTCAGAAATGAGGAAGTTCTGCATCTTCCCTTTTGTTTTGCAAGTGGCTTTTCCTATATCTGTAATGAAGTCTGAGCCAGCTCTGTGGCCAATGGATGATCATCAGGAGCTTGCTCTGGGTTACTTTGCCACTAATCTCCTTTTGACTGTTGTCGTGGAAATAAGGTACCAGAGGACCTGGATCTTTGCTGTTACTAGTTAGACTTTTATTATGCTCTTTTAAAAATTGCTAACCCTCCTAGACAGCATTTTCATTCTTAGGTCCCACTCTTCTCACAGGCGTTACTCACAGATCAAGTTCCCTGTGTCAACCTGTCTCCTGCAAAGGCAGACTGTGAGATTTTTTCACAAATTAGTGAGATGTTATTAACTCATAACATAGTCTTCAAGGTCGGGTTGGATGGGGCCTTGAGCAGCCTCATCTAGTGGGAGGTGTCTCTGCCCATGGCAGGGGGGTTGGAATCAGGTGATCTTTAAGGTCCCTTCCAACACGAACTGTTCTATGATTCTATGATTTATCTGTGTAGTCAACCACTTACTTTGGGATAAGACAATCCGGGACAATGCAAAGTGATTTATCCACAATAAAATTTATCACTGCATATCTTTCACTTTTTTTTTTCTTTTTTTATGGGTTTGAGATATGAACATAAACTGAGGAAAAAAGCCTTTCATTTGATGTGACTGTATGTCACATTCATATTTTGTTTGCTTCTGCTAGCCATGCAGCTTTAAAAACATAGCATAGCTCAAACTCAAGTGGAAATTGAAAGTCTCTGTTCAAAGTGATCCAAAATGACAGGGAACAGGAGGGTGTGAACATGAGACTTATATGGATTGTGATCATTGGAGATAATTAGACAATTCATCTAAGCCAAGATTGCCCCTGCCTGAGCTTCAGACTGGAAGTCTGAGGTCTATGGCCTGCATTAGGTTTTTCCATTGTATTCAGAAAACTATCTAATTTTTAGATTTATTGTTCTGAGGTAGTTTTTCTCTGCTTGTATGTTTTCCTCATACTACAGACACGTTTTCAGTTATGAATGCTCTTCTCCCTCAATTCTATGTCAAGAAAACATAGGAAACATCGGAAGCAAGGAAAGGATTAGTCTGAATAGCAGAAAAGCTAATCACTAGTAACAGTACCATGTAAATTACACTGAACAGGCACATCCTTCAATATTTCTGTGGAATTTATATGATAATAAAAATACAGTCAGTGTAAATGAATCATGAATAATATCATCTGGTTCAGGTTCTTCAGCTGTTTCATAGTAACCTCAGGTAGCTGCTGTGGCCTATCGTGTTTGGTTTTCACTCTTTTTTTCTTGAATACCTGATAGCTTTCTTTTTCACTCTTTGCAGTGAAAGCTCTGTGAGAGTACAAAACAGACACACTCATTTGTTGCCTTTTAATCTAAGCATTTCTAAATGGTGAGTTTTGGGCCTGATACGAGTAATAGGCATCCTTATATCTATTGTGTTGTCTGCATCTTGTTGGAAGGCACCTCCCATGGTGCCATTTGGTGACACAGCTCCACAAGGAGATTATGTCCACTGAGAGGGAGCAATNTTTCTAAATGGTGAGTTTTGGGCCTGATACGAGTAATAGGCATCCTTATATCTCTTGCATTGTCTGCGTCTTGTTGGAAGGCACCTCCCATGGTGCCATTTGGTGACACAGCTCCACAAGATTATGTCCACTGAGAGGGAGCAATCCCAACCTTATCAGTTGCATAGCCAGCTGCAGTTCCAGCATCTGCATCTACACAAGCCAATACCAAGGTGAACCCCAAATATCACAGCAGCCCTCGCCCAGTTCAGAGTGGTTCCGTGCTGACTAGGGGACCAGCCAGGTGTCTGGGAGACAAGCTTGTGACATTTACCTTAAAAATTTCTCCCTTGTTTTTGTGACTCCATACTCTTTCATGAAACTTTACAGTTCTCAGAAGTGATGAGGAACTCATTTTATTTGGAGGTCACTTTAAATAACAATAATCTCTCTTTGGAGTTCACTTATTTCTTCCTATATTACAAAAACATTTACACGCATCACAATCTCCACCTCTCCTTGTGCTCTCTTTGTGGAGACCTCTTGTAGATTCGTAGCATACTATTATTTTATTTCAATTACACTCCAAGCAGAAGAGCTGTGGAGAGCGGCAATGGTCTCCTAGAGAGCTTGCTCCCTGAGAAACTGTAGCAGCACTGACAAGCCGCAGGATTTTCTACAGTAAAGCTTGGACAAAATCTACCACTCTTTAAAACAGTGCTTCCTGGCAAATGATGTTCAGTCAAATGGAAGACCTCCTGCAGCGTTTCACTGCCCACACTGGGCTGCTGTAACAAAGAGCAACAACTGTGCCTGCTGAGTTGAGTCCCAGAAACTCGCAGCTAATGCATCCAGAAATCTCTTGAGTACCATCTGATACTTCAGACTCCTTTACCCAAACAGTGTGCTATTTAAGGAGTGTTGCATATGTAACAGTATTTCAGCACCAAAGAGAAGGTTGTTTTCACGTTTACAGCATTAAGTGCTCTAGCTTTAATATGACAAAAGCTTTATATGTTTCTCTTTGTTTATTAAGGGGACAGCTTTACTGACTGTAGATCAGAGACGATGGGAAGATCTGAAAAGCAGACTGAAGATAGCACAACCTCTTCATCTCCCACCTCGCCCGGGTATCAAAGATATTTTGATTTTATTCATGTTGAGCCCCAGTGTTCGTAATTCCCCAGGAGTCTGCAATTCAAATTAAAATTGTAATCGTGAGGCCAATAGGAGGTTGTGCATAAGTTAATGTTGAAACAAGCTCCAACTGCAGATCTCTGCATAAGGTTATTAAAATTAACCCAAAAAACAGGTTGTCATTAGATGGTCTTAGGATAAGCCTTAATGAAAAAACGAATTTCCAAATGAAATATATTTGCAGTTGGCTGTTAATGATATGAATGGAATGTATTAAACTGACAGCAGTTGAATGGTACACTTGTCCTACAAGTACCAAAGCCTTTGTGCAGCACTGGTGTTCAGTATTTGAAATTATATGTTCAGAAACCCTATTTGATATGGAAAATTGTAGCAGAAAATTAGAAATGTATTTTGAAACTGCTAAAGAATCATTGTGCCACTAAGGAACATGGAAAATATGTCCAAAAAATGGGGGAAAATACCACGGTGTGTTTTAACTCTCCTCCTCCTTGAACTCTTTCTTTTTCAGATAATGATGGCTTTAGAGCTAAGATGTATGATATAACTCAGCATCCATTTTTTAAGAGAACTATTGCTGTACTTGTTCTGGCCCAGTCTGTGTTGTTATCAGTCAAGGTAACTGTGTTTCTTTTAAGCTTTTCATTATAGCAGTACAGTATGTGTTGCACATTTCCTAACACCAATTAATAATCAGTTGAGCCATTACTCTAATCAATGTAGGGAAACATGACTTATAGATACAGCAGTCTCAATTGGCAAAGATCATTGTGGATTAATTCTGATTTCTGGAGCTGAGTCAGTTTCTGCCTTTTTGTAGTCTGGCCTGCTATCTTTAATTTCCAGTTAAGCTGTAAATCTGTAAGAGAAGAATACGCCAAGATGCCATTCCTGTTGGAACATAATTTAAATGGAAATCTATTCATTAACAAAATCTGCAAGAAAAGTTAAGGTAATGAATAGAAGTTTAGTTCTGTTTCACATCTACTCTTCTATAAGCTAATTTTGTTTGCGTTTCAGTGGGACGCTGCAGATCCAGTGACTGTGCCTTTAGCAACAATGTCTGTTGTTTTCACCTTCATTTTTGTCCTTGAGGTAAGGTAATATATTTTATGACTCCTTGAGATTAAGACTTGTATGCATATATTCTATTTTGGCCTTAGGGATGTTGTCTCATTCTTCACTGCGGATTTTATTTCTGGACATGTACATTTGGAGCTCTCCATGTCACTTGTCTTTAAACATGTATTTTAGGAATAAACACTTAATTTGCTATAGTCATACATCTCCACAACCTTCAGCTTTGTGTCCCTTTATAGATATTAAACTGAGCATTTCCACTTGTGTTTTGGTGAACACAGTGAACTCTTTTCTTGCAAAACATCTTGGATTAATTCACTCTGTACAACCCAAGGTCTGTGTTGTATTACGGAATTTCTGCTTGATCCATTTCTGCTTTTGGTGGTTCTTCAGAACAGGTGCATTAATCCCCACCATTCTGTAGCTGTGAACAAACCTCTCACAGTCTTCTTTTGATTTGGTTTTGTTCGGGTTTTTTTTAATTAATTTTAATACTTTTTAATAAGCTATGATGTCAAATGCCAGTATTATCTATCTTTTGTTGGACATGTCTGGGTCCTGTGTAGTAATGGTTCTCTGTCTATGAGAAAGTTGTCACCACAATCAACTGTGCAAGGTGTAATTAGTCTGTTTTCGTAAGACTGGAATCTAAGGACTTAAACACATTTTTTAAAGCATATTTATTTGGTTTATGTATAAGGATATCTACAGCATAAGAAAATGCACACTTAAGCTTAAGGTAAACACTTCCTCTGTGGCTAGGTTAGTATGCAATTCTTTTGTGTGTTTGTGGTTGAATATTTTTTTTCAGTGTCTGAATAGCTGTAACTGGCCACTATCAGAAGCAGGGTAGCAGACTGTTTCCCACTGCTCTAATCCAATATGACAGTTCCTATGTTCCAGTGATAGGTTTTGCCAGCAGTGATGAATAAACAACGAAGGGAATACCTTGTAGCAGCTGTAGCTAGAGTATGTCCATGTTGTTGCTTCTTTATTCCCTGCCCGGGAGAAATCAATATCTCTTGAGAGACCGAGCAAATACAGAGAAGTTTGATTTGTATCATACACAGACAGGTTTTAATTTACTTAATAACTATGTCTTCAGAAATAGTTTTTCTCTTAGACTGCCAGGGGAAACAAACGCACTTCTAGAATTTCACAGGAACTTCGTCAGAGCAAAGAAAAATTTGTTGACTGTCTCAACAGGCAAGCTATCACACTGTGAGAGCACATAATTTATGGGCAGAGGAAGCATCTTCCTGCCCAGGATCTTCCCTAATTCAGCATTTTCTAGTTACAGAGTCTGCTACGTACACAGTCTGCCGCTACTAGCAGGCATGGTCCATGAGTAAGGCCAAGGCTTTCTGTATAGCTAATGGCCCAATCTGAGGACTCCTGGTTCAGTTTTAAACCTCCACTGCTCACATCAGTATGTGTGGTATAGAAGAACTATAGAAGAATAGGAAGAATTAGGAGATGTCACTTTTGTTGCCACAATGATGATCACAAAATTGAGATGGGATTTTATTATTTGTACAGTGTATTCATAGCAAGATTATAGACCCCTGAATTTAAGGTTTTAAATTCTACATTGTTGTCATTCTACATTGTCAGTGTTTCAGCTGTCACTGTGTTCAAGGAAGATGTGGGGTGAGATTCAGTTGCCTAAAGAACTGAAGGTATCATAAGTTTTTTAGGTAGCCTAGCTGATCTTTCTTTATCCCCGCTAGCTGCTACAGAAGGGCAGGGATGTTTGCAGAGCTTGTGTCATCCCTGCCAGCCCCATGCATCTATCTCCATTTTTCTAGCGCAACTCAGGTGACTGAGTAGAGGTAGAGCAAGATACCTTCAGATACCTCAATTGACAACTAGAGATTGAGAGACCGTATTCTTCATTTTGTAGTCAGGCTTCAGAAAACATTATATAGGAATAAAAAAAAAAAAAAACAAACCTGGAAAATCAGACATTTACATCAAACTATTGCCCATTTTTATACAGATTAGGTTTCACAAATGTAAAGAATCATACTGAATGGCAGTGTTGCCAGGTGGGATGGAAACAAATCATATAAAGAATGTCTGACATTTATAGTCTTTATATAATAATACTTGATTAGAGATTTGATACAAATTGTGTATGAGAAACTCTCTGGTGTCCCTTCTACCTGCATCACCCTACCTGTTAGCCATTACGACTATTTCCTACCATTTTTAAGCTTCCTGCCTGTGTTCCTATTACCTTTATTGGAATTGTCAGGCACTTTGGCTGCATTTTTTTACCAGGAACATTGTGAAATGTTATACCTTTACTGTTCTTAGCTTTCTTTTCCTGGATGCTGCTGAGTAATGATAGTGCTGAGTACAGATTATTACTTAAAGAAAGAAATACTTGCAATCTAGAAATGCTTTTTAATTTACTTGAAATATGGGAGCTACTGACACAATTATATTCTTGAGTTCAAATGTGGTTTCAGCCTGATTACTGACAGCTAGATAGATAGGATACTACTACCTCTTGTAGCTACATATTGTTGAAATAATCCTTTTCTAGGCTCATAACTTGTATAACTATTAACATTTTATGCTTATATTCACCTCAAGAATCTATACAATAAGCATCCAGTCTGACACGGTCAGCTGCAACCCTTTGATGCTTTATGGAAAGAAACATTCAGATACTGTTCATCTGCTCATCTCAGTCATCTGTGGTCTTCCGCAAGTACCAGCTTTCTTCTCTCTAAAGGAAGCTTACATGATCCACTTAGTCTAGCAGACTAACTTATATTCATAGGAACAGTTAGCTGACATGAAACCTGCCCTTGGTTGTTTAAAAACGTTCATACGATGAATTCAATCAAACATTTTAGAGGTTCTTATAGTAAAAAATAAACATTTCTTAAGTACAACTGAGAAATTGTTTTTATCCATAGGTCACAATGAAGATCATTGCCATGTCACCTTCTGGCTTCTGGCAAAGTCGAAGAAATCGGTATGATCTCTTGGTGACATCTCTTGGAGTTATATGGGTGATACTTCATTTTGCCTTACTGGTAAGATTTACAAAACATGATTATTTCAGAAATTAAACTTGATCTTATTTGCTAAGAATCAGTAGTCGGATCACTGCTATACATCCAGATAAACCCCTGGGACTTTAGTAAGGCTGAAATATGGCTGAAAAAAATTAAGCTTCATGCTAAGAAGAAAATATCCTTGTCTTGGCCAATGATGAAGTACAAAAGTTGTCTGATATATGACAGAATCTGTAAATGTGGTAAAAATCCCTGAAGTCTTTGGAAGGGATGTGAGTGAGGAAAGGAAGGAACCTGAAAGTCTGAGACCTCTTGACAACAGCAGTCTCATGAGCAGCAAGGAAGAGGAGATGCTCAAAATCCAGGTAGGAGGAGAAGACTGGAAGAAAGCCTAGGTTCAAAACTGCTGAACAATCTGTCCCCAATCCAGGAGTGAATCTAGACCACTGATTTTGATTAAAAGGCTATGTTTAATCCAAGAAAGCATGGAGGAGAGGGGAGGAAATCAGCGCTCTCCCCCAGTATCATCCCTTTTTTTTTTTGAAGTTGGCTACACCCTTGGTTCCCTTACTTATGAGGGAAGGAGAAGGGATAGTTGATGCTTGTCACCCACCACAAGTCATGGAAGTCACTAGCTTAAAATAGCTGAGGGCTCCTCTGTTGTCTGCCCCAGGCTCTGTTTGGAGGAAAACCTTTCTTGTGTGGCTAATGATTTTGCTCCAGCATCCTCAGTTTGCTCCTAGCTGCTGGGTAGCTAGGAAAGCCTGAGGAGTTTATTTTAGCCAACGTCTGACTATACAAGTAGACTGAGGCTGCTGGATGTAATTACAGCCCAGCTAATAGAGGACTGAAGGGGTTTTTTTGTTTGAGATATGAGGAAGTTAGGTTAGTGTTTTTCAAGTGTTAGAATATCTTCTGTTAGTTTCTTGCTGCTTTACTGTTACTGAAACATTTGTGCTAGTGGTTTATGATTTTTTATTTCACCTGTTGACTGCCCTACATTAAAAGACCAATTATCTGGATGTCTCTGGGGACAATGTATTAAGTCTTCTGTGTTTCTGTTCCAGAATGCGTACACATACATGATGGGGGCATGTGTAATTGTCTTCAGGTTTTTCTCAATTTGTGGGAAGCACGTAAGTATAAAATAAGAATAATACCCCTTACAGTACTCATACATAGATTAAAGGACTAGTAGCTATGTGTCTGTAGTGCACGTTCTATGGGGCTCTGTTTTATATGCATAAAAACAGGAAGACTTCAAGCAGCAGCCTTCAATTTTACATGCTGTCTTTAAATGTCAGGATTTTAGATACGTTGTATAATAGCACTGCTTTATGCCTACAGGAAAAGCTGAATTTTTTTTGAAAACAAAAACCAACCTGCAGCTGCGATACAACAGTTTTTTAAAACCATTCTCTAAAGCTCCAGTCATACATTACACTACTCTCAGTCCTTACCATATCAGTGTGCTGTGATGTGCATGCTATTGATTGATTTTATTTTCTGCAAAACTAGTGAAGTGGTGGCTCATCGTCTTATGACAGTGCTCTCTTATAGAGGTTTCTTCCTCCAGAGCGCAGGTCCACGTCTTGTGTTTCTACAATGTATGTCTTATGACAGTAACGGATTTATGTTCAGTTTTGAAAAATATTGGGCCAACATATTCTTTTGGAAACACTGAGATGACAACAAAGCAAGTCTCTTCTAAAGTTTACGTTTCTTTTGTGCTTGGATTTGCTCTGGGGTAATTGAGAGCAGGCTGGTAGAATGAGCTCAGGCAGAGGACAAACACATTTGTTTAATAAGTGGGGTCACTCTCCATTCTCTCGCTGCAGAACTTCTCAAACTGTCCAAACATTTTCTGTGAAGTCTGGCATATTAAAGTAAATGTGATAAAATTACTATTACACTGGGTTGCTGGGGTTAAGAACAGTGAGTCAGAGGGTTTGTTTAGTAAAAACTAAAAACTTTCCTTCAATCTGATTACACAGATCTGTAGAGCTTTGGAAGTCAAATGAAAAATCCTTACATCTCCTATGCAGCCAGACCAAGTGATTGCCTTAAAAGTTTTCTTATTGATTCTAGAAGTTTTCTGATTACTGTGTTCAGTTCTGGTCCCCTCACTACAAGAAGTATGTTGAAGCTCTGGACTCAATGATCCTGTGGGTCTTTTACAACCTAATGATTCTGTGTGATTCTGTAAAGTTTTTTCAAGATGTTAACCTACTTATTTGTGCTTTCATCTTAGGAGCTCCATCAGTTTCACTAATTTATCTGTTATTATGCAATGTCATGGCTGAAAATCAGCATGAGTTATCAGTTCAGCACAATTCTAGAGAAAACTACTACCCTTAGTACCATTAAAGAGAATTTTCCATAGCATCCAAAGTGGTTAAGGGTGTTAACAGCAATCTAGGGCAATAACTTTATCAAGAATAAAATGTACAATATGCAAGTAATGTCTGTTATCTAAGCTTACGGCCGATGTAATTTCCAAATTTATGGTCTCTTATACTTTTTGGCCAACTTCTGTGAGAAATGAACTAGTTTATTCAATCTGTGCTGATCTTAAGGAAACGCCGTTCTCTATGCATCAACCCATTTCTTTAGGCAGGCTGCAGTGTCTATGGTTTCCACCTAAAAGTTAGCATCACTTGCAGACAAGCCAAAAGTAGCTTACTGCACCACTGTTCATACAATGCTAATTCTGATACTTCTTGAGTTTACAGATCCTAGAATATTGTAGTTAAGTTTATGGTGTATTATTGCTATATTACCCTACACTGTATTTATTAATCCTATACATACTCTTCAAGGAGCAACACCTTGCCCTTGTAAATGAGGCAGATATGCTGCTCTCTTTAACAAGTAAAAAGTACACTAAATTTCAAGGAAAGACACAAAAAGTTTAGTTCCAATCAGATTAATAATGTACGGTTTCACTGCACTCATCTATTAACATGTATGTTTAAAGAATTCATTGTTAAAATGGCAGGTACCATAAGTCTCTTTTCCTTTTTATTTCTGCTTTCCTGAATGGTATCATGGATTCCAATTTTCTCTGTCTTTCCAGGTGACACTAAAAATGCTACTCCTGACTGTGGTTGTCAGCATGTACAAGAGTTTCTTCATCATAGTGGGAATGTTCCTACTACTTCTTTGTTATGCTTTTGCTGGAGTGGTTTTATTTGGTACAGTGAAATATGGAGAGAACATTAACAGGTACATTATGTACTACCTCACAGGGATGTTCTTTAAACAGCCCCCCAAAAAATCACATTATACTAGAGAGAAATTTATCCTTTGTGAAATCCAGACAAGTCCCCAGGTCTAGGTGAAGAGCTCTAAACAGAATTTCTTATAGGAGACCCTGAGCCATCTTTCCAGACCTTGTATATTGGACCAAATGACACCCAATCCAGCCCAGAGCAGACTGAGAGCTGTTCTTCATTATGACAGCAGGAATGTGCTTCAAAGCAGTGCTGTGCTAGCTTCCAGCTGCTGAAATACAGTCTAGCTGCTACATCTTATCAGCATCACTGAGGAACACAATCCATAGAGCAGGCTGGTACAGACAGGGGACAATTCTGTGAAATGGCTGTTAACTGGAGATTTCCCAATGAATAGTATCATCAGGCTTCAGAAACAGAATGGAGACAGGAGATAGGATCTGTCCCCTCTCTGCTCTGTGATAAATTGAGCCAAAATACTTACCTGTGTTTGAAGTTGAAGCTAATATATCTGAAGTCATGGAATAAATAATTCAATAAGCTCATTCAAATAATACTGTAACTACTTTCAGTTTAAAATCATAGAAAAGTAGAAAACGGAAATTATTTGGATTTTTTTTCTTGCCAACGTTTTAGATCTGCAATATGAAATGATATCTCTTTCTCTCTCTTTAAAACAGACACGCAAATTTTTCATCAGCTGGCAAGGCTATTACTGTACTCTTCAGAATAGTTACTGGAGAAGACTGGAACAAAATTATGCATGACTGCATGGTAAATACAGTACTGCTACAGATAAAGAAGCCAAGAAACAAGAGACACCCTTGCATCTCAAAGAGTTTCCAGTATCTTAGCTTTGTAGAAGTAATGTTGAGATTGACTTCATCTCTTCCAGAGACATAATGTTTACTAAACCTCAGAACATGACACACAAATTGCAGTTCTAATCACACACTCACAATGTTTCATTGGTCTAGGTTATCACATGATTTAAAAACAAAAATAAAAAGGTGTTTTCAAAATCAGAAGTGCAGTAACTCACTTTTCCTCTGCTTTAAATGTGACAAGGTGACTTTTGTATTACTTTTGTCTTTAATGACCACACTTCAGCTAATTCTGTGTGAATGATAGTGATAATGACTTCAACATTTGTACTGGAATCATTTTATTTTGTCCAAGCAAATGTCTGTCTGTTGTTCCTACTACAATGAAAATCCCTTCCTTTTTAAAACTAATAGGCAGGGAAGCTTTTTGAAAACCATGATGTTTCAGAGCACTGAGTTGTGTCTTTACAGTAGCATAACGCACAGCGTTTCTTGTGTGTGGCAGGGAGGTCCATGGTTAGGCCTTTTTAGTTGTACCTCTCTCTGCTTTCTTCTTTCTAACTGCTAAAGTAAACACAAAAGAACTGCCCACAGTAATGCCCACAGCTTTATTCCCTAATTATGAAGCTTATGAGGAATGGCTGAGAGAGCTGGGGTTGTTTAGCCTGGAGAAGAGGAGGCTGAGGGGAGACCTCATTGCTCTCTACAACTACCTGAAAGGAGGTTGTGGGAGGAGGGAGCTGGCCTCTTCTGCCAAGTGACAGAGGACAGGATGAGAGGGAATGGCCTCAAGCTCTGCCAGGGGAGATTTAGGCTACAGATTAGGAGGAAGTTTTTCACAGAAAGGGTCATTGGGCATTGGAACAGGCTGCCCAGGGAGGTGGTTGACTCGCCTTCCCTGGAGGTGTTTAAGGGATGGGTGGACGAGGTGCTGAGGGGCATGGTTTAGTGCTTGATAGGAATGGTTGGACTCGATGATCCAGTGGGTCTCTTCCAACCTGGTTGTTCTATGATTCTATGATTAAAAAAAACTATAATCATAAGTATTGTACTGTTTGCAGAGAAATTAAGAATATCTTTTTATGACTGATGGACTTTGTTTTCTTTTGTTTTGAAGGTTCAGCCTCCATTTTGTACACCAGATAACAGCACCTACTGGAAAACAGACTGTGGAAATTATGCTGGTGCTCTTATGTATTTCTGTTCATTTTATGTCATCATTGCGTACATCATGCTAAATTTACTTGTTGGTAAGTGGAAATGTACACTAAAAACACAAAGGTCCATCTTGGCATCTAGTATGTTAGATCTGAGTCAGGTATAAGGTTACTTTGTACCTTCACTTTTATATTATATGCATATGATGTTTTTGATACTTCTTCAGTATGATGTGTGCTAAAACTCTAGGATTTGGGGAATGAAAGTCTTTTGAACAAAGATATGTACATGTTTGTAGAATATAGTTAACCTAAGGAATATTTTTTCTGAATTTTTCATTCCTCCAGTTAACATTTTTCCAACATCATTGGAGCTCTCCTAATTAATTTTAGGTTAGATTAGGTATCTCACCAGCAGTTAAGTTATAGCTTTTAAAAAGTGAGCACAGTGCATATTGATGTGGCATGACGATATATTACCTATTCAAAATCCTCATCTGAACATATAGCTAAAAGCAATTATTAATGCAAAGTCCGCACAACATAATTCATATTCTGTTGAAATTCATTGTTGCTTATAGATATTAAACAGTTAGAATTTAACTGCAGGCCTTGTTTATAGTGTATCTTGGTTTTGTGGTTTTCAGCTATTATTGTGGAGAATTTCTCATTGTTTTATTCAACGGAAGAAGACCAGCTTTTAAGCTACAATGATCTTAGGCATTTTCAAATTATATGGAACATGGTTGATGACAAAAGAGAGGTAAGAAACTTGATCATGAGAACAGAAATGCAGGAAATTTATATTTTTCCTTGAAAAAATCTGTCAAGAAAACAAAGTGTGCTGATAAAACTCAATGAATGGTTTCTGTTCAGGTTCTGAAAGTTCAATAAACATGATCTAACATTGTTTATGGCCCTTCAAATACTAACCTGTACTCTTTACTACTGTGAAGTACTTATAATAGTAAATTTAAGAACAAACGTAGCTATTCATAGGATCAATACAATAACATCTTTCCTCCCAGCTCCCTGGGAATTGTTTGCTTGAAAGTCTACATTCTTATAATCCAATTACACACCTGATCTTCAGAAGGGCTTTGCTGAGATTTCAGCACTGCCTTCCATAAGATCCTCCCAGAAAAGCTAATGAAGTATGGGCTGAGTGAGAAGATGATGAGGTGCAGATGACACTGGCTGAATGGCCAGGACCAAAGGATGATGATTAGTGGCTCAGAGTATAGTTGTAAGCCAACAACTAGTGGGATACTCCAGACATCAATATTAAGTCCAATCCTGTTCAAGATCTTCATTAATGATCTGGAGGATGGGTCAGAGTTGCACCCTCAGCAAGTTTGCAGATGACACCAGATGTAAAGGAGTGGCTGCTACAGCTGGGGATGCTGCAGCCATCCAAAGGTACTGAACAGGCTGGAGAAATGGGTTGACAGGAACCTCATATGATTCAGCAAGTGGTAGTGCAAAGTCCTGCACCTGAGGAACAACCCCAGACACCAGCACATGCCAAGGGATGACTGGTTGGAAAGCAGCATGACCTGGGAGTCCTGGTAGACACCAAGTTGAACATGAGCCAGTAATGATCTTGCAGCAAAGGGCTAATGGTGCCCTGGGCTGCATTAGACAAAGTATTGCCATCAGGCCAAGGGAGAGGAGCCTTCCCCTATACTGAGGACGGATGAGGCAACACCTGGAGTATTGTTTCCAGTTCTGAGCTCCTGCTGGAGAGAGTTCTGGCGAAGGGACATGAAAATTGTGAAGGCTCTGGAGCTTCTCTGATGTGAGGAAATATGGAAAGTTCTGAGACTGTTCATCCTGGAGAACAAAAAGCTCAGGGGAGATCTCATCAATATATATAACTACCTGAAGGAGGGGTGCAAAAAGGACGGAGCCAGGGTGCCCAGTGCCAGGACCAGAGGTAGTGAGCACAAAGTGAATCATGGGAAGTTCCCTTTGAAGATCAGGAAACACTTTTTCATACTAAGGTTGACTAAGCACTGGCACAGGTTACTCAGGGTTGTTGTGAAGCCTCCATCATTGGTGACATTCAGAAACTATCTAGACATAGTCCTGAGTAACTGGCTTTAGGAAACACTGCTTAAGCTGAGTGGGTCAGACAAGGTGACCTCCAGAGGTCCCTTCCAACATCAACTATTCAGTGATTCTGGCATGAGGAGAGCATCTGGGAGACTGAGCTGTTCAGATACCCACACAAGTTAAATCATCATCTTAATGACTCATAACATCACTAAGATTTAAATATGAGCAACACTATGGTGAAAGAAGCCTGTGGGAAAGCTGAGGAGAGGTTCTGTATCAGGGATTGTAGTGAGAGGACGAGGGGTAACAGTTTTAGGCAGAAAGAGGGAAATTTAGATGAGATATCAAGAAGAAATTTTCTAGTGTGACAGTGGCAAGGCTGTAGAACAGGTTGCCCAGAGAAGTTGTGGATGCCCCATCTCTGGATGTGTGCGAGGCCAGGCAGGATGAGGCTTTGAACAACCTGATCTAGTGAAGGGTGTCTCTGCCCCTGGAAGGGGGTTTGGAACTGAATGGTCTTTGAGATCCCTTTCAATGCAAATCATTCTATGATTCTATAATTCTAAGTTGATCACTTGTACCTGGCGCATGGCTGCTCTAGAGATGGAAGTTGCAGTCTGTACTGATGGAGGCAGAGGTTTCTGCATCCATTGTGCCCAGGACTGACAATATCCCTCTGATGTGGAACAGCACATCACAGCAAAAATAGTTCCCATCAGGCATATTTAGCAGAACAAAATATTTAAAAATATGCATACAACAGTTTTGGAGAATCATAGAGCAAAGTACTTTAATCCCTAATTTTTAATAGGAGATCAGATTTGTTGTCACAAACATGCAGCATGTGCAAGTCTGACTCTTAGAGTAGAAGACCTTTGAAAAACCAGTAAACTCCCAACATTCTCCTGTCCAAAGAGGCACAGAGAAGAGGAAGTTTTACAGCCAGATATAGGCCTGGTCATGAATATCTAAATTGTAGTTTAATTTCAGTTTTCAAAGGCAGCTTTTGGGGCATAAAATTCTCATTACAGATAAATGCAAATGGAGAAATGAAATCCCAAAGCAATTTTGAAAAATTTCTTCCAAAATTAACAGCACAGATTCTCATTGTACAGCAAAGATTTCCATGAATGTGCTGAAGAGCTGGCATCATATGTATATACTTCAGTAATACATTCACAGTGACTTAAGTAGGCCAGTTTGAGACAAGAGTCTTTGGAGAAATAGTGTTTCTCTCACTAATCAAGTTGAATGTCTAAGCTGTTGTTAGGTCGTAGTATTAATTTATCATCTATTATGCAATTTTACCCAGGGAGTGATCCCTTCCTTCCGAGTGAAATTTCTGCTGAGGCTTCTGCGGGGCAGGCTGGAGGTGGATCTAGACAAGGACAAGCTGCTGTTCAAGCACATGTGCTATGAAATGGAACGGCTCCATAATGGTGGCGATGTCACTTTCCATGATGTCCTCAGGTACTCTGAGATTTTATCTAAATTTCTAGAACGAGTAGAAAAGGCGTGTGTTTCTCTCCAGAATAGCAAGTATTCAATAAGCCTGGGAAAAGGCAAGACTGGTAGCCAGAGAGGCACTGACATTTTCTATGTAATTCAAAAATTAGATTTCCCTTTTTTTCCTGCAAAAATATTTGTGATGAAGAACACTGGTCCCAGTGAATCAGCTCTAAGTAATCTTAACATTTTCACTGGAAGCAGTTTGCCATAAACAACAGTCAAGTATTGTTCTTCTATTGCAAGTAATGAAATGTTGTCCCCACGCATGTAGCAACATGACAGTGAATCTGACTAGAAATAAAAAAAATGGGAACATTATCCAAGCGCAAACACTTAATGGGAAAAAAAAAAAAAAAAACCACCACAAGTGCTCTAATTGCTTACAGTTCAGCAGCTCACTTGTGTTGGATAGTCTCTTCTGGGATAATCTCACTATATTTTAGCTTCAAATGCAATTTTATTGCACACACTTGAATTATGTAGTATTTTTTGCAGTAGGATCTTAAATACAACTTTTGATTTTCTAAACTAAAAAGTAAGGTCACCAGAATTTAGAAAAAAAGATAAATGTGTGTTTCTTCCAGCATGCTTTCATACAGATCTGTTGATATCAGAAAAAGTCTTCAACTAGAAGAGCTGCTTGCTAGGGAACAACTGGAATACACCATAGAAGAGGAGGTAGCCAAACAGACGATACGCATGTGGCTGAAGAAGTGCTTGAAACGAATCAGAGCAGTAAGTCAAACTAAACCAGGATCTAGATGGTTGCAGAAATTGAACTGCTGAGCAATGCTGGAATTTGCTCTCACTATGCTTCATTTACTCTGGAGTCAGGATACTATTTATGTGAAGAAGTATGCAGCAGTTGCTAACTCAGCAAAAAAAAAAAAAGGAATGTTACAGCTCAATTGAAAGCACTACAAAAATAAGCATCTTTTGAAGACTATAACTGTCTTCCTGCCAAAAAAATAATCAATCTTTTCTATTTAGGAGTAAGATGCATGTGCAGAGATCAAAGTCAAAGGAAAAAAGGGAAAACAATGTAATTTGATGAAACCCCACAAGCCTAATCCTTCCTTATAAAATATAATAGTATAATTTCCTTGTCTCTACTAGCAGAAGATACTATGATCAGTCACCAGCAGGTGACTCTTCAAATGGAACCTTTATAAGATAAATCATTTGAATGAGCCATTGCAAGAAGTGCGCGTGCAAATGAGCAGTGTGTACCTGCAAATCAGTTAGATGAACCTTGGCCTGCAGTAGCTGTGTCTATATAAGTAAATTAAGAAGGGCCAAGGCATGGGCTCAGGACTGGGCTGAGGTGACTCATACTCATCAGCATGTCCCTTGGCACAGTTTTGGCCTGTGCATACTCGTGGTCTCCCAGACCACTCCTGTAGGACCATCTTTGCCCTCCAGGTGTGGGTCAGGGAGAAACTGTTCCCAGGAGGCAGTAGTTAAAGCTGTCTTGTGTGGCAGAGCAGAGATTATCTATCTAGATCATGCAAGTCCTGGCTGATCGCTTGGCTTCGGCACTGCAGGAAATTCCAGTCTGCTTAATTTACTGGACAGACCAAGCCAGTGCTTCTGCATTCTGTTTATGCAGTACTTCTGATTGTCTTTGCTCAGGGTAGCTACAATATACGCTGATCAAAGTCTGTCTTGAATGAAATTTATATTAAAAGTTTTCAGGAAATTTAAATTGGATTTTGCGGCTATTCTTCTCTTTTCTTCCAAAACCAACTCTTACCTTACATCAAAAAAGTACAGCCTGGTTGCCTTGATGACTGATTTTTCAATTACTGTAAGGTTGGATCCTTTTGAGACATATATTTTTATTTTTTATAAAAGCTTACTTCTTGCATGTGGAGGTTTTCCACAGAGAGTTGTGATCATGGAATCTCCCTTTTCTATTTGTAAATTTCTAAAAAACACATAACTGGACAATTTGAATATCCAACCGATACATTAATGTTCAGGGCATATTCAGATAGATAGTTTCATTTTGATCTCATCTCTGTAATGGCAGTAAATTTAATCTCAGCTCTCAGTTCTGGGTTTGTTCAGCTCTGTTGTTCATTTCATGATACTGAATTACATTATGTTAAAGTAAATATGCTATTCATTTCACT
Source organism: Piaya cayana (assembly GCA_013389865.1). Classification (NCBI taxonomy): domain Eukaryota; kingdom Metazoa; phylum Chordata; class Aves; order Cuculiformes; family Coccyzidae; genus Piaya; species Piaya cayana. The sequence continues at coordinate 215,631 of WAAB01022931.1, forward strand.
CTAATAGTATGGTTCAGATCATTTCAAATTATACGAACCTTTTATAAACTGAATGTAATTATGGAAGTTAATATATATTTTCAAATTCTCTTGTTAGTCTCTAAGTATCTCTAGAGGAAGCATGTGAAAACTACCCAGGAAAGTGAAACCTTTCCTAAGGGTTGTTTATTTTAATTTAAAAGCAAATTAGATTGTAAGATCATAATGATAGTGGGTTTGTTTTTCTATTTGTACTGTAAGTCTATACTCAGTCCCAACATTTCCACTACTATTTTATTCAGTCTTACTGACAGCCTATTCCAAAGCCCATGAAAGAAATCAGGATTATTTCATTGCCTTCATGTAATAATGAATCTCAACCAATTTACTTGTTTCTTGTTCTCTTCAAGAACTTTTAACTCATAAATTTAAAAATTTATATATTAAACTCTAGATTTAAACTGACAACTAGGCAACCAACCTTCCATTTAATATAGTTTATAAATTTCATCCTCTATGTCTTACTAAAGGTTAGACATATGCTGGAAGTCCCTTTATTTAAATAGCAACCATCTGATACATATAGCTTTACCAGTCTTGCTGGTATACACTTCTGGTGTTCACTGTTTGATTAAATACTAGAAGGCTTTAAAAAAAACCCTAAACCCTGTGACACACCCAATGAGAACATTTTTGTTGTCACTTATTGTACTTTGGTAGAAACAACAGCAATCATGCAGCATTATCCACAGTCTACGAGAGAGTCAACAGCAGGAGTTGAGCCGATTTCTGAATCCTCCCAGCATCGAGACAACTCAGCCAAGTGAAGATATGAATGCTATTAATCAAGATAACAGTGCACAGCCAGAGGTATGTTAACCACGAGAGTATCAGCTATTCAGGACATCTTCCATGTTTCTCATTTGTTCTTTTATAAACACAATTTTTACCAGAAAAGTTGAAACAAATATCTTCTCTTGCTTCATTTTTTGCCTTCAGATGTAAAGGCAAGATGACCTAGGGCAGTATTTCCCCAGCTTAGTTAGCTCTCTTGCTAACACTATAAAGTGCAAACTCAGCCATCAAACTCTGGCAGCACCACCTTTAAGCTCTAGCATGAACGGTGTACAGGCTCAGGGATGTGAAGTTTTCCTGTTCAAGCATTCTGAAGTAGTTTTTACTCTCAGAGTGGTAAGATTGGGCATACTGGGTCCTGTGAGTAGGAGTCCTGGGCTCTTTCAGGGTGGGGAATGCTAAAGTAACAACATGAGGACTCAACTGTAGAGGGCTGAGAACAATTTTATACCCTTCAATGGAACTGTATAATGGAATTGAGCCCAAATGGTCTTTCTTTTCATTCTTTTCCTTTTTTTTTCCAGTTAGTAGTAGACTTCTGGGGCAGTAAAGAATAGACACCATGCTGACTTAAAAACTGGGAGTATATTTTGTGTGCATTCATGTATAAAGCTCAGAAATAAAATAGATAACCCTCCTTACAATTATCCACATGCAATGGGTAACTACGTCTGAGATTCTTTTTTACTCTGTTCAGACAAGTAGTCAGCAGCAACTCCTTAGCCCAACACTTTCAGACAGAGGTGGCTATCGACAAGACTCTGCAGATGCTGGGAAACCTCAGCGGAAATTTGGACAATGGCGTTTGCCATCAGGTAAGTGCAAAATGTTTATCAGCATCTTCCCCACATTCCAAATCACTGCTGTATGATAACAAGGCTGTCAGAGGCTTTGTGATTCACAGTCTACCTCACACCTGCTCTTTGCACCCACACCAGGGGGTTTTTCTTCCCTCATGCATACAGCCATCTCTCCCTTTCCTCCCAGTTCTGAAAGTTTGGAAGATGGACTCAAGCATTATCATGTGCAGGTTGTTAGGTTTTTTTAAAATTTTTTTATACATTTACTTAAGAGCTTTATATGGGGGGCTATATCATCCCAGAGGTTTTGGTAGCATCTCATGCATTTAGAGTTTTTTATCATATAGAGCACAGTGAAAATGAATAAAGTTTTTCCTAAGAACAGTAATAAATTCTGAGTGCCTAAGCATACGAAGTGTATGATTTATATCTTACACCACAATAATACATTTTTCTATCTTCAGTTCATCCAAGAATTGGCCAGGTATGCAATCAATTTCCCATTTATTTTTTTCACAGATGGGAAACATTCTCAAGTTGTTCTAGTAAATACAGTCCATGAGAAAAGAAATCCTTGACTATGCATTATAAGAGAGTGTTTATAGGAGTGTAGGAGAGGTGCACAGGCCTTATTAAGTCTTTATCACAAGAACACTCACCACCACCCGACATATTCTCTCTTAAAGTGCATATTGACTGCTGCTGCCTGCCACACTTACGACCATCCAGTTAGGTGACTGCTCAACAAACTCTCTTCCACTGCCATCAGTCACTCCTATTCTGAGACATTGGACCACCTTCAAAATCTTATCTAGGTGGAAGTAGAAGTGATAGTCATGATATGAGTACCATTAACCCTACTTTTCATAGAATCATAGAATAACCAGGTTGGAAGATACCCACTGGATCTTCAAGTCCAACCATTCCCATCAAACACTAAACCATGTCCCTCAGGACCTCGTCTACTCGTGCCTTAAACACCTCCACGGAAGGCGAATCAACCACCTCCCTGGGCAGCATATTCCAATGCCTAATGACCCTTTCCGTGAAAAATGTTTTCCTAATGTGTAGCCTAAATCTCCCCTGGCAGAGCTTGAGGCCATTCCCCCTCGTCCTGTCCCCTGTCACTTGGCAGAAGAGGCCAGCTCCCTCCTCTCTACAACCTCCTTTCAGGTAGTTGTAGAGAGCAATGAGGTCTCCT
>WAAB01022932.1:0-38673 GCA_013389865.1 Piaya cayana
CAAATCAAAACTGAGCTGCCACTTAGGGAAGTTATAGCCCTTCTGATAGATAACCTTTATTCTGCTCTGTGGCCATTCATAGGAACCATGTGTTTGTATGTGCTGTGTGAGTGTGTGATTGTAGAGGAATAACAGAGAACTGACACTGTTCTCACTATCTAGTTGTGACCTTTCATTTCCTTTTGATAAAGAGTCAGAAGATGCACTGTTTGCACTTAAACTACAGAATATTTATGTGGCCATGTTCTGGGAAACAGATGTATCTTTCCCAAATGTTTCAGATAGTGTGCACCAATGCCATCCATTTGTTTGAAACTTGTTTTACACTCACTTATGGTTTAAATGGAAGTAAGTCTTAGTTCCTGGAAGGACTGTTAGAGACTGGTAAGGAATACTCTGACTTTCTTGCATAACAAGCTTTTATAATAACATTTCAAGTGCAGTGTTATCTTGAATTGGTGATTTAACAGTGTCTAATAAAAGGTACTTATTCAATTCCAGCAATACTTTCTGCTCTGAGGAATCTCCAGGAAAAAATTCATCGACTGGAGTTGGAACGGCTTCACGCGGAAGAGAATGTAAAACTTCTCAGCAGAGAAACAGCAGACTATAAAAAAGTACTAAGTGAGCAAATGCAGCACAAAGATCATGACAATACTGAAACATTGAAGAAAAACCAAGGTTATTTGCAAACTTTACGTAGATACTATAGAATGCTGATGTGGATAAAACTTGGGTTTTATCAATACATAAAACTTCTAATTTACTTTGTTCAGTATCTTTTGCTTTGCAGCAACACATGGATTTACAAAGAAATAGTCTTAAAAGCATCCTGTGTTTTAGAGATTTGCATGCCTACAGAAGTTCATTAGGCTTTGTCTGTGGATTTCATAGATGGTCCTTTTCTTGTTTGTTTTGGAGCTATCCCAAGACCAGGCCCCCTTTACCCATGAAACAAGCAGTGCATGATGTTACTTTTCTGCCTTCTGTTGTCTTCAGAACTGGTTTCTCTGCTGGCAGCTGCTGAGTCTCGGTGCAACCTTTTAGAGAAACAGCGGGACTACATGAGAAGAATGATCCAGCACGCAGAAAATGAGAAGTCTCATCTCTTGGAGAAACAGGTGTCTCAAGTATCTCAGAGCTAAACTATAAAAATCATAAACTCTGTTTTTTCAGTTACTGTTATTTCGATATCTTCAAATGTGGTTGTTTTGGCTGGCCTTGTTTGGGTCATTTCCCTACTTAAAGTTCCCAGCCTTATCAGGACCCTGCTATTTTCTGTCTTAGACCCTGATATTGCCTTAGAAATAAGCGCGCAGATATCAGTAAGAACTGTTTGCTTCTGCATGACTGGCTTATCCTTATCCCTAAGTGTTGTATCCATGTGCCACTGGAGGAAAAAACAAACCACGCTCCCTTTTGTGTTTATGCTCTTCAGATATTTGGGGATTTTCTTACTTTTTTGCATCTGCTAAGCTGGGCTGAAATACTGATTCTGAAGAAATTTACTACTATTTCTATTTCCCACCATCAATGACTGAGATTTGTCTTTTGTCTAAAACAACCTTAATTTTTGTTTTATAGGAGTGTGGATCACATAGAGTTATTTGTTCATTGGTCTCTGGCTTGTCCTATTTCAGTCTATTAAATGTTTTTGGGAAAAAAGGCAATCTCTGAATTGGGTTTTTTTACCATGTTGGGTTTGGAGGGAGGAGAGACTGCAGAAGTTCCTTGTCTGAATCTGGTTGAGTGCAAGGTGGTTCTCACCATTGTTGGACCAGTACTGCAGTTGTTCCCTGGTGGTAAAACTGCACAGAGGAAGTAGTAGTTCCTTTGGAGTGTGTTTTGGGCCTCTTTCATGCTGCAGACACAAGGCTTACTAGAGATGATCTTGTTTTATTCTGCTTATAATTGTTTTGCTTTTCACTTTTCCCTTCAAGGGTTCGTTGGAGAAAGATCGGCTTCTTGATCCATCACATGTTCAGTCTAAATTGGAAAAGCTGGATATGCTGGAAAAAGAGTACAGCAGACTTACTACAATGCAGTCCTTAGCAGAGGTCTGTTGTTTCTACTGGATACTGTATCAGATTAATTTGTTTATTGTAACAGCACTTTAGAGCTATATATCAATGATAGAGCTGAGCAAAGCTTTGCTGTAGAGAAAGACAGCAACTAAACATGTTTTTAAAGCTGAAATGTTGTAAAAACTTGCAGTTCTTGCTGAAAGCCTACATGGCCATGTAGACTTTTGGTTACTGTACTTTGTTTAGCCTTAATGGTACCTGTTGTTGTTACTCTTCTGTGGTTGGTTGGTGCATAGGCATCTAGGATTGAGGGTGTTCTAACCTTCCAACTTCTGAGTCACCTTGTATGCTACAGAATTCTAGCATTTATATTCTGTTATGACCCAGATATTACTTCTGTGGGTTTGATGTTTGTTTTTTTTCTTTTAGCTACTTACTCCCCTCCTTAAGAAACACAAGTTACAAGGTTTTTTTGGTGTGCAGAGTTCTGAGGCCTTACATTGCAAGGCCTCTAGCACTGGCTTGCTGTCAGTGGGTTCAAACCAATCTGCCTCTTCAGGATTCCTTTTGATTTGGTAGCTTTTAGAAGTTCAATCTAACTGTGTCATATTTGTGTACCATCTGTGATGTTATCTTCTGAAATTCAGTCCATGTGCTACCTCTTTTTGTTGCTGTAGAGAAACCACAAGACTCCCAAGCCTGGGAACTCAAGAGGGCTTAGTGAGGGAGAGGCTTCCACCTGCAAATTTCCTCCATGCATAAGGAGCAGCTAAGACATGATTGGATTCTGATATTGAGGAAAGCTCTGGACTCCTATCAAAATTGTAGGCTTGTCTCCCTGTACGTGAGCCCTTGCCAGTGCTTCAGCAGATGATGTTTTTCCAGGAGTACAGAAGTTGTTTGATGCTAAATCCTCAGCTAGTTGGTCTGTTGCAGGATGGTTAGATGCTGCAGCTGTTCTTGGGAGTCCCTAACCCAGGGCAGCTGTAACAAGCTGTTTATGATCTCTACATCCCATTTTGGAAAGCTGCATCTGTGGAGTTAAAGTGCTTGCATTGTTGCTGTGGGCCAAACCCTTTCAAAGGGAGATGGTCTCCTGAGCCTTGTTTACTCAAAGTAGTAGGAGGTTCCTCTAGGACTACAGTTGAAATAAAACTCCTGTAGCTGAATGAGTTTTCTCCAGGGCTTTTACCAGATTTTTGGGTGGTAGCAGGTGGAGTTTAGTGAGGCTGGATTGTTTGTCTTTGTCTGACTAGTGATTGTAATTTCAGCATTGCAGTTCTCCCCTCACGCCTTAAAACTAGTTTTAATTCTTTATGAATTACTTGCTGTCACAATTAAACCTATTGTAGTGGAAGTGAATGTTAGAATTGTAGGATAGAATCATAGAGTGCTTTGGGTTGGAAGGGACCTTTACAGCTCACCTAAGCCAACTGCCTTGCTAGGAGCAGGGACATCTTTAACTCAGGTTACTCGGAGCCCCATCCAAGCTGACCTTGAATGTTTCCAGAGATGGGGTCTCCACTACCTCCCAGGGCAGCCTGTTCCAATGTTTCAACACCCTCATTGTAAAAAAGTTCCTTCCTTATAACCAGTCTAAATATACTCTCCCTTAGCTTAAAACCATTATTCCTTGTTGTGTTACAACAGGCCCTGCTAAAAAGTCTGTCTCCATTTTTCTTGAAGGCCCCCATTCAGTATTGGAGGGCTGCTGTGGCTTTTCAGAGCTGTCTCTTCTCCAGGCTGAATAACCCCAACTCTTTCAGCCTGTCCTCATGGGAGGTGCTCCTCTCTGATCATCTTCATGGCCGTCCTCTGGACCTGCTCCAACAGCTCCATGTCCTTCATGTGCTGTTAAATTCACACAATTTTTGATCAATTTGAGGAACTGAGAAAAATCTGGATTTAGCTCTGACTCAAGGTCATTTTCCTTGTGATCATTTTGCTGTCATGACCTGTTCGCTGATGAACAGGCCTGTCTGCCTCTGTGCTGTACTTCTATGTGAGTATCCATTTGTGAAGTGCTACCTTAGAATCCTGAAAGAGTGAATGCATGCTCTGCTCAAAACAATTGCATGTTGCCTCTTTGATCTCTGGTTTAGTTATGGCAAGATCACAGGAACATTTGCAAGTTTAATTTGAAGCAAAAATAGATAAGAGACTATTTCTATACATGGTGTGCTGAAATGGGTGGAGAGTAGTGAGAAGACTATTCAATAGCAAGCAATGATTTAACTGCCTCTGATTTCAGAGATTCTACCAGAGCACAAGTTGTCTGTGGGGTCTTGCTCAGAGCATTTAATGTCTGCAGAGCTGCTACCTGACACTGCCAGTATTGCCTTCAAGCACTTTGCCAGTGTTAATATTGCCTGTGAAAAGGAAATGCTGAAGGACTCCTAACTGGACTACNTTGTGAAAAGGAAATGCTGACCCTTATCTGAAGGACTCCTAACTGGACTACCTGCCTCAAAAGCATTTTTTGGTGTATTTTGATTGCAGTTGGTGTAGTTTTGGGATCAGTGACAAAGAGTGAACATGTTTGTCTGAGGGTGGAGTAAGGGGAGGGGTGTTATTCCCTTGGAGCACAGTTTGGGTGCTTGTGTTGCATGTGGCCAGATGGCTGGAATTTGAATGCATGTAGAGATGACATCTTTTAAAGAACCATAGTTGGTAGTAATTGATCTTTTTTCATTATGATAATGAGACATAATAAATCCCCACTGATCTGTTAACAACAGAATTAATGAATCCTTGTGTCTGGTTGTGGCTGTAAGCTGCCTGCACCTCTCCTTTTTCCTCTATCCTCTAATTGCCAGGTGGTAAGAAGCAACATGTGCCCTGTTTCATCTGGGTGATGTTGGCTGCTCAACTGTCAAGCATGTGCTAATTTACAAGGCAGTAAAGCACAGAAACAAAAGCTGTCTTCACACTGGAGATGTTTCCTCTCTGGAACTAGTTTGGATGTTTATCCCACTGGCCAATTTTTAGGAAATATAGATGTTTTGTATCTTCGAGGTCTCATAACTTTGTCGTCTTTGGTTAGAGTTATTTGAGGGAAGGGATGCCATCCAGAGGGACCTGATTAAATTTGAGAACTGGGTCCATGTGAACCTTATGAGGTTCAGCAAGGCCAAGTGAGAGGTCCTGCAGCTGGGTTGCAGCAACCCCCTGGGCTGCATCAAAAGCAGCATGGCCAGCAGGCTGAAGGAGGTGATTTTGCCCCTTCACTCCCCTCTGAGACCCCACCTAGACTATTGCATCCAGCTCTGGAGCCCTCAGCACAGGAATGACCTGAACTTGGAGGGCCCAGAGGAGGGCAACAAAAATGATCAGTGGGATGGAACACATCTCCTGTGGACAAGGGCTGAGAGAGTTGGGGTGGTTTAGCCTGGAGAAGAAAAAACTCTGTGTGGAAGTGGCCTTCCATTACTTAAAAGAGGCTTATAAGAAAGATAGGAGGAGACTTTTTAGCAGCATCTGTTGCAACAGGTCAAGGGGTAATGGTTTTAAACTATGACAGAGTAGATGCAGACTAGATATAAGGAAGAACTCTTAAAAGTGAGGGTGTTGAGACACTGGCATAGGTTACCCAGAGGTGTGGCAGTTGCCCCATCCCTGGAAACATTCAAGGTCAGGTTGGATGGAGCTCTGAGCAACCTGATTGAGTTGAAGATGTCCCGGTTCACTGCAGGGGGGTTGAACTAGGTGACCTTTAGAGTTCCTTTCCAACCTAAACTATTCTGTTATTCTATGAGTGAGGTGTTTGCATGAAACTTAATTTCCACTAGAAAACAGGCAAAACCAGACATTGAAATATTTTATTTGTATTTTTTCATTAACATTTTTGCAGCAGCTCCTGCTGATTGAGCAGGATGTTTTGATTTTTTGATTAAGCAGGCAGCCCAGTGCTTACTTGCAGCATGCTTTCTGTGCTGTGCTACCTTATGTGATGAACAGTGTGGCTGGGGAGCATGTCTACCCTGTTACCTGGACGTGTGGTTTCTTCCTTCTTAGTGAGTGACCAGTAATCCAGTAATTTTTTCTACAAGCAAGAAAAATTATTTTGGGAATAAAGCTTGGAGAGAATTTTTAACTGGGTCTGTCACTGATAACGCAGTAAGAGTCACTTTTGCTGTGCATCGTGGGGTGCGCACTGCAGCTGAGATGGAATGAATATTCATTCATTTCAGTATAAAAGCATTGACTCAGCTTCATGTCAGTCTTCAGTTCCAATGTTTGATTTGGAATTTTTATAATAAAAAGTCCATCATATTTAACAGGTTAAATAAGGATCTTTGAGACTGACCACATGGAAATCATGAATCGTTCCATATGCTGTAAATGGCAGAAGATATTTTTAAGTTACCTGAAACATCTAATTTGAAAGGTGGTGGTGGTGGTGTGGGAAGTCTAAGAAATTCTTTTATCCAATAGGAAAAGCTGATTCCTCCATATAATGGCTTTGTTCTCAGTGTTCATCCAGTATTTTGCCTTTTAACACTTTCATATAACAGCTAGTTACGTTAATCTTGTGGTTAATGCTTAAGTAAAGCAGAATTGAAATATTTACTCTAAACAAACAGAAGGGTACAAATATAGCTGTTACTTTGCATGGAACACTTATCTGCTTTAAGTTAGAGTAGTGGCTTTGTGAGTAATCAGCCTTTAGGGGAAAGGGAGGTTGTGTGTCCTGGAGCCCTCTCCTGTAAGGAATTGGGAAGTTATTTGGTAACTTTCACATTGGGAATTTAAGTGTATCCTGTTTAAACAAGGTTTTTATCTTGTTGGAGAGTTTACAAAGAAATGTGTCTTTCTCCTTAACCCGCTTTGAAAAGGGCTTTCAAAAGATATTTTACATCTTTTTAACCATAAAAAGATGAAATAGCTTGTTTTGCTTAAAGACATTTCGGGGGCATCATATAAACTCTCCTCCCTTTTCTTTATTAAGAAGGTCGCTAGGTGTTCAAAAAGTCCTTTCTTCTGAGAATGTTACAGATATTAGCAAAAATACCTTTAGAGCTCTTAGTGTCAGAGACTTCAGGGGGAAGAATAGTATTGTTTCATTAGTAATGCGATTATTTTCATTCAACTTTGACCAGAAAAAAATGAAAGAGCTGGAAGAGAAGCTTCAGGAGGAAGAACACGCAAGGAAGCTGGTTCAGGAAAAAGCAGCTGAGGTAACCAACAGGAAATTTCTTTTGTACTGGTATATGGTGTAATTAACTCTTCCTTTCCATCAATTTTACAACTAAACTTGCTGAAAGTGCCTCCTGTATACAGAGTGATTAAAACTTTGGTGTAGTCTTTCTCTTATTTTATTTTCTCTCCTGTCTGAGGAGCCAGATGTTCTGAAGTTCTCTGAGCTTTTTGGAAACCTTTTTTTCTAATAGCTCTGAAGCTGGATTTGTTTATTAAAAAAGCTAATTAGAAAAGAGGAGCAGAAATTCACACTTTTACATCCTAAGCTGAGTATGTATGTGAATTTCTGCTTTAAATAAAGGTCAACAATTTTCTTGTTTAATTCTAACTAGAAATAGTGTAGAGAAGGCAAAAAAGAGACTGTATGCTAGTTACTATAATCTCATAAGGTCTTCTGCTAACCTTGAAGTGTCATGTTCTTCATTGTATGCTGAAGTCTGTAGGTCACTTGATAGGTTCTAGCATTAACTTTTGCCATGACTTTGGAGGGGGAGGGTATCTGAAATTGATCATGAATAGTTGTTCTGTGAATGGTTCTAGTTGAGATTGGTTTGGAGATTATTTCTAAAGCCATGCCATAGCTTCCTCTTGGAAGGAACAGCAAAGTGTATAGAGCTCACTGTTGACTGTGTGAATCTGAACCTTAACTCTTCCAGTAGCCCATTTGGGTTGTGGTTTTTTTGGTTGTTACTGTCAAATTCAATTGAACGGAAGGAATAACTGCTTGCAGACTGTATGCCACAGGATCAGTTGAGCAGGGTTGGTGGCTTGACTTCCCTAACATTTTGTCCAGTGTAAAGCATAGCTGATAGTTTGGCACTTGCCTGCATGTAATGTACTAAAACTAATTCTCCAACCTACATTGGACTGGAGAAGCATCCTAAAGCTTGGCATCCCTTGCTTTCTCAGTGCCTATGTTTTAGAAATCATGGTTTTGCAATTCTGGGCTTTCTCTCTGTTAATCTATGAATATAATTTCACTAACACCCCTTATTCTCTCAATTAAAGCTTCAGACAGGCCTGGAAACCAACAGACTACTGATTCAAGCAGCATCACCATTGCTTTCTCAAAAAGCAAGAAAACTCAGGAAGAAAACTAAACAGCCAGAGAAGGTAACGTGGGGAGTGGGGAGAGTGAGCACTGAGGGGTTAAATAAGGGAATATGCATGCAATCAGGAAGGTTAGTTGCCTCTTTTATTACAAAGCAAAGGGAAGATAGGTTTGCTGTAGTGTAATATTTGATAAACATGTGTGTCTTCTTTCCTTCCAGAAGCACTCTCGTACAAGCCATCTCACTACGCAGCCCCATTACAGACTGTGTCTGAGTGATGTACCCTTTGTTGCTGGGAAGGTGAGCAGCTTAATTCCAAAGCTTAATGCTCCCATAACTGCATCTCCTGAAGTGGTTTTTGCTTAGTGCACTCCTGACACCCAGTGGTCAGATTGCTTCATTTCCTTTGGCTCTTTTCTTCCTGTTTGTCTTCAAAAGGCTAGTTGAACACTGATAACTTGCAGAAGTCGCACTTCCAAAAATGAGTCTTCTCTGTGCTGCTAGTTATGTTCTTCTTGTTTGTATGTGTTCATTCAAACAAAAAAAAACCCCCATTCTTGGCAGTGAGTCAAAAATGTTACTGTTTTTAAATGTTCCCCACTATTCTCAACTAGGTTGTGGATGGTGCTATTTAAAAGAAGTCTCTCTTACTTTTCCAGTCCACCAGTCCCAGTCATTCAGTTGGTGCCAATGTGCAACATGTGCTACACCTGATGAAACAACACACAAAAGCGTTGTGCAACAGTCGTGTGGTAAATGATACTCCCCTAGCAAAGTCTGTTGGTACCGGTCATCCTGCAAGCAAAAGCAAAAAGTCATCTCTGCCAAAGGAATCCTCTTCATCCCAGGAAGAGCTCTCAGAAGTGCTGCTGACTTTACAAGATGAATTTGGGCAGATGAGTTTGTGAGTTTGGCACATTCTCCATTGCAGATTAGGAATGCAGATGCTTTTATGTTTTGGAGTCTTGTGTTGAAGCTGTAAGGTTTTTCCTGAGAAGGAATTTAGTTTTGGGAGATTTCTGGCAAGGAATCTGCCTATTCAACTGTCTGTGGAGGCTGTCATTTATTTTTGCAGTTAAAAATAAGTTTTGTTAAGCAATCTGGACAGCACACTTGATACTCTTGCATATAAAGACCAAATTTGTGAGGTGTTGGGGAGAACTGTGGTTAACAGCCCCTGATGCAATGGACTAATACTCTTACCTGTCACTTGGCTTATTCTGGTTAACAGACCACAAATTATAATCCTGCACAACTAGTAGAAACAGATACACAAAACAGTAACTGAATGCGTGATGAGATGCCATTAAGGGGTTGTTTGGTTGTTTTGAATGTGTGAGGCTACTTATTATTGAGAGTTGATATTGTAGCACTCTGCCACTAGGATGTGCTACTGTAATACTGCTGCTAACCAGCAAACCTCCTCTTACTGGTTTGTCGTGGCATGTTGAACATCTCTGGCTGCTGAGGCTATGGTTTCCTAGAAGTGTTATTTCTGAATTGGGTGTACAAGCATTAGAAGCCAAGGGAGTCTGATGCAAGCTGTGTTCTGTCTGAATTCCATGCTAGTGATCACCAGCAGCTGTCAAAGCTTGTCCAGGAAGCCCCAACTGTTGCAGTGAGGCAAGATCTGGAGAGGGAGCTTGAGGCCCTGGTAGAAAAGATGGAAGCCAAAGCAGACCAGATCAGCAAAGTCCGGAGGCATCGGTTGCAGGTGAGTTACTTTTGACTGTGTTTGTTTCTGTACAGTTGCTGTCCTGTGGAGTCTCTTGTGTTATATCCTAATGTAGCAGCAAATGAATAAAGCAGAGATAACTACTGTAGAGCAGTAACATCTGCCTTTGGCTGTGATGTTCTGAAGTCAGTCTGCACAACTCTGTTTTTCCATCCCAGTATTTCTGCAGGAGAATCCTTCCTGTCTTACTGTGCCACTATTGTCCCCACTCTTCATCCTGTCCTTTCACCTTTGTTCTTGTGTTGCCTTTTACATTCTCATCCCCGAAACAGGGAAAAGATCATCCACTGTGTAATAGTGAATCCCACAGCTGCTGAATTCTGTAAACACAGCATAAGCTGGCTGGGCAGTTCATAAGATGAGAAGCAGCAGATGGGGTGAAAGGTGTAGGTGTGAGTCTCAATCCTGGGCCCCAGCAGTCTGTCTGGGAGAACATTTCTGGTCCTGATGCATCAGGAGACAACCTGTCTTCTGATCAGTCATGCTCACCCCTGGCATTAGTCAAACAAAAGTTACTGCTTTGCATGACATCCCTAGTGACAACCAGCTGCATGGGGAGTGGAGAAAGTCCTTGTGAAATGCTGTTCTTCACACTGAACTTAAAGTAACCCTAACTGTGTTACTGAGATTCCCAGGGACTTTTGAGATGAATCTTTTATCAGTTCTCTGCTTGGAGTGAATGACCTTTTTCTGTTTATTTTTTCATTTTATAACACCTGAAATATCAGTTTCAGTTGAAAACAGCTCTTGGCCTCAGCAGAAACTTGGTGTTCTTTTTAAAGCTTCAGTTCTGACAGTGACTGGCTATTCAAATTGTTATTTTCTGTGTAGAAAAAATTGATTTCTGGTTTGTTTCTGGATACTAACATTGACAAAATCATCTTTTTGTCATTTGCAGCTTCTCAATCATGAACATAATTGAAGATGTTCCCCCTTAATTAGTTTTTAAAGAGAAACTACTAGTGCAGGCTATGAGCTGAAAACAGCAGTGCTGTGTAAGGCAAACAATCACTATTCAGGGTGACTTGGGAACATCTGTTTGCTTCACTGAGATGAGTGGTGGGGTATTTCAGCTGTCTGGAAGAGTTGCTCCCTGTGAACGGAAACATGGTTACTGTTTAATGTTTTTCTTTGGATTTCTCTTTCAGCTAGAGAGACTTAAGAGAGAATGCAAATCCAGAAAGACTTCTGCTAAACAAATAAAAGACAGCAGGTTCCCTGTTAATGAAGTTAAAGTAACAACTACAGTAACAACAAAAGGAAAGAACGTTGGTCCCATCAAAGTGAGACCTGGAGAGAAAAGTCGGAAAAATCTTCAGTTGCTGAGAGACATGCAGACCATACAAACTTCACTACAGAAAGATGATGTCAGCTGGGACTACTGACTGCATGGCAGGAGGTGTTCTTGTACCATCCTGGTCGAACTTGCTCATGTCTTGAATATAAAGCTACTGCCTCTCTTGCTATGTGAAAGAGACGACTGTATGCTAAGTGCACTTTTGAATTGTGGGCCCTTTGTTCTCCATTCTTGGGTATAATTGTGTGTATTATGGTCTAGCTTAAAACACATTCCATTTTTAAGGTACCAAGCCACTGAATCTAACCACATATCTCCACCACTTCCTTTTGCCTTATGGTTTTAGCAGTGTCTCCATTTTCTTTCAGCACACTGAGCACTGCACATCTGTGTGGGTTTGTGTGTGTGAAGTGCCAGGGTGATTTCATGTGGTCACTGAACTGTGCATTGGGAGGCTTCTTGAGATGCATCCTGCTTGGCAATGGTGCCATGCCCTGAAGTCTTCAGGGCTTTTGTCACTTCTGTTTGCAGCTGCAGTTACTCAAACTCTTGATAGTGTCTAAGGGAGAACAGGTAAACCCTTTTAAAGGTGTTTGTTCTATCTAGCTCTCCTCAAAAATTTTCCTGGTTCTTGTTCTGCTACGTTGCATTATTCAGCATTAGTGGCCATGGATGTTTGAGCACTCAAACCAGGAGCAAAATAACTTTTCTGAGTTAATTTGCGTAATGTCCGATTGAAGAACTATATTTTTCTACAGCAATCCTACTTTATGAAAAAGCTTTAGGATAGGGAAAAATATTTTGTCTCCTAGTTCACAGCCTTGAGTGGTAAAATGAGATAAATCACAAGTGTTTTAAACTGCAAGTGCCTCGTGCCATTCAGTCCTGGCATCTTGCTTTTAACTTTAAATATGTGCTTTGAGCAGTCTACTTTGGTAGCAGTGCATTTCATTTTGCACTCCAACCTGCACAGCTGAGTAAATGTTATTTATTACAGTATTAACATAAAGAATTTCCTATTAATGGAATGTATAGAAGACCCAGCTTGCCCATTTATGGAATTGAAAAATAATAAAGCTAGCTTGCCTCTTCAATGGGTAGTGGGAAAGCTGTGCTTGCTCCAAATTAACTTGGTGTTTGCAGCGCTGTGCCCCCCCTCAGTGTGCTTTTTGTGGTGATGTAGCATCTCCCTGGTCAAGGTGATTAATAGGAGCTGCTGTCAAGCTTCAGGTGAGGGTCAGAGCTGTCCACACTTGCCTGTGGCTCAATAGGAAGGGAAATCTGTAGGGTCAATATAGGCATGAGAGAGTTGAGTTGTAATTAGCTGCAAGGGATCCATCCTGTGCATCTGAGGCACAGGAGGCTTTAGCTGTGAGGGAGAAGTCAGAAAATGTAACCAGGCTTGGAGCCGTCATCCTTAACTTCATTTATGTTGGAGGCATGGGCTCTAGGTGGCTGGAGTAACTCCTTGGAAAGCAGCTCATCCTAGAGGTTCTGAAAATTTGGTAGTGGAAACTACGCTCAGGAATTTTGCTTGGCAAGGACCTCAGGATCATCTTGCTCAAAGATGGGTTAACTTCAGCACTACCTCAGCCTGTCCTTGTGCAGCTCTTTACTGACAGAAGGTGTGGGAGTATTTTAGGTTCCATATGTGCTGCATACAGTGCATGAGGTGTCTAAGTTGGAGCTAAGGCTACTGGATTTGAGAGCACAAGGTGCAGGCTTTGAGTTCATCCCAAGTAATCCCGGTGAATTTGGGCTTAATGGGAGTTACACAGAAAAACATGAATCCTCCTTTTACACAACAGCTGCTGTGCTAATGCACTGGAAAATACAGAAATTGATTTTTTTTTAATTTTATTTTTAATTGTAAAAGTATTTTTGTATCATTGAGCAGCTCAGCATTGTATCTGTATTAACACTGGTCTGTATAGCATAAGAGAAACTTGTCTAAAGATTGGTTTTGTTTTCCTGTCGTTCTAAATTTCAGTTTGAACATTAGCATCTTGCATTAGTACCTCCAGAGCAATGAGAGATTTGGGTTTGACATACTGAAGTTTCAGTGCCCTTTTATCAATGTTTGCATGTCCTACATCTTTGGAGAGAACACAGCTGAAAATAAGAGCACAGGAACTTTACCTATTTATCAGTTTTTATTAGTGTTAAGGAAACCAAACAGCCTTCAAGAAACAAAATATACACACATAGTCAATCTGTTAATAGACAATAATGCCAGGAACCATCCTACATAGTGATTGTACGTAAGGGCAGATCTGCCTTTTAACCTTAAAGCAAATCCAAATCCTTCACAAGGTATTTTTGTGGTTTCTTTGCACTATTCAATGATGGAGTCTTGGGCTGCTCTGTACAAATGTAGTGATGCTGCACAGCCTGGTCTGTGTTCTGTCAGAAGGTGGCTGTGGATTTCGCTGTCTGTAGAGCTACTGACTGTAACAGGGCAGGCAGAAACGGAGGCTGCAGAGGGAAAGTACTGTTCCTGTCTCACAAGGAATGTGGCTTTTGAAAGACAATTTCTACTTGTTAATTGGTCCGTTCTTGTACCCTCTCAGAAAACACCTCCCTCTTGTGGGTGAGAGGTTGAGTGAAGCAGTGTGCCCGTGTGTGTCAGAGGTGGCCAGAGCAGGGGATCCCAGACCAAGCAGGGCCCCTCTCTGTTAACAGGGAGATGGGAAGCAGCCTGGAGTAAAGCTCCTTGCACCCACACAATCCCTTTTGCTGGAGCAATGGGGCAGCTGTAGAACTGTAGCTTTTGTCTCTACTTCTACAGTAAAATTTTGTATTGAAATTGTATGTGGATTCCAGTTTTCCCCGGGGACATGAATTCTTGAAGTATGCTATGACAATGAAGACCTAAACACGTGGCTTAAAGTGGCTGAGCTTTTCAGTCTACCAAAATAACCTGAAGTAGCAGTTGCAATGCAGGCAAAAAGGCTTCTTTGGTCAATACACGGTCACTTCCATTAGTTAACAGAAAACTGAAATACTGTAAGTACAGCACTATGATCCTGCACAGAAGCAGCATTAAAATCACTAATTACGCTTACCCAAGCAAAATGAAATGACTGATCCCAGCAGTTCATATGTGCCCCTTGGTAGTCCACTGCCTTTCCCCTGGTGAGTATGAGGCACTGGAGGGCAGAGGAGCTGCAGAAAGCCCGGGGGAGTTGTGCTCTGCTTCCCCTCTCAGAAATAAAGGTGCTCAAGTTGCATCCTGGCACACCCAATGTAAACCATAAGCGAGACTCAGGTTGCAGAGGTGGAACTAAAATCTGTCTTACAAAGCTAAGTTGAGTTGTGGAGGTTGCTTCTCTTATCACCATGTTTGAGTGGTAGAAGCTGCCCTTTGTTTAAATAAGGCATTGTTTACATGGCTTCCTATGATCAAAGTGAAGGGAAAAGGGAGGACAGTGATATGTTTCAGATTCTGTCCCTGCTTGTCTCTGAAGTTGGAAAATGCTGTTGTTAACACTGCTGTGCAGAGATTTGCTAGCAGTGTGCCCAGGTGGCATCTTGGCTTGAATCAGAAATGCTGTGGCCAGCAGCCAGGGAGGTTGTTCTCCCTCTGTACTTGGCACTGGTGAGGCTGCCCTCCTTGAATCCTGTGTTCAGTTCTGGGCCCCTCACAAGGATGTTGAGGCTCTGGAGTGAGTCCAGAGAAGAGCAATGAAGCTGGTGAAGGGCCTGGAGGACAAGTCTTATGAGGAGTAGCTGAGAGAGCTGGGGGTGTTCAGCCTGGAGAAGAGGAGGCTGAGGGGAGACCTTACTGCTCTCTACAACTACCTGAAAGGAGATTGTGGAGAGGAGGGAGCTGGCCTCTTCTCCTTAGTGACAGTGGACAGGACAAGAGGGAATGACCTCAAGCACCGCCAGGAGCCTTTCTCACAGAACAGGTCATTGGGCCCTGGAACAGGCTGCCCAGGGATATGGTTGAGTCACCTTCCCTGGAGGTGTTCAAGAGATGGGTGGACGAGGTGCTGAGGGACATGGTTTAGTGATTGATAGGAATGTTTGGACTCAATGATCCTGTGGGTCTTTTCCAACCTAGTGATTCTGTGATATTAGCAGAGTGTTCGTGATTTTACAGTTGTATTCTAGGCTCCACCACAAAGTCAGCAGTTCCTTTCAGCAAACAGATTTTTTTTTGGAGTAGATGTGGTGCATGGTCATTCTTTAAAGCCAAGTGATTTCCAGCACGTAAGTGAACAAAGAAAGAGCTCTATGTTTCTTTTAGGTGGCAAGTGCAATTCACTTGTATTATACTCTAGCCACTGAGAAGGTTAATTGCATAGGGGCCTTGTTTGTTTGTTTGTTTTTGCTTAAGCTTCCTCTAGTGCTACAGTACTAATAAATTACCCTGGAGAAAAATAAATAAATAGGTGGGCATCTCCCAGGCACCAGCCTAGAAATCCAGAGGGTTCCATAAAAGCTGCCCTCATGGTCCTGGGAAAGTACTTGGCAAAATAAAAATGTCTGTATTATACAACTGTCTGTACAGGAGCAACACACTGTGCGGGAGAGCCAGCTCTCTCCGAGGATGAGGTGGAACGGTTGGTGATTTCTCTCTGCAGCTCCTCCACTTTCTTCTGCAGCTCAGCCCGCTTGGCAAGCAGCTCCTTGTAGCGATTGTGGACAGGTTCCTGCAAGAAAAGGTGTGGCTGAGCACTAGGAGGCAAGTGTGGAAGGGAAGCCTGAGCCACAACCAAGTTGTTGCTGACCTGGCACACAGCTATGAGGGAAGCAGGGGTGGTGGGTGGTTTGTGCCATTGTCTCCAGCCCAGGGGTCAGTAGCTGCTCTGACTTTGGGATATTCATTTTATCTAACACATATAGCACAACGGTGGCTACAAAACTTAGCGTATATTTTGAGAAATGACCAAAATGTATAATCTCTGACATTTCTGTGGACATTAGCCTTGGCATCTCAGCCTGGCCATAATTTCAGGGGATTTGGGGGAGAAAAAACAATACAGGTTTATCTAAATATTCTCACATAGTTCTGACAGTTAAACAGTTGGTACTGGAAAGCGGTGGTTGGGTTCCTCTAATGCCCTAGATCTGTAAAACTGTGTTAACCATAGTTGCCCACTGAGGCAATCAAGGAATGTTTGTCATTTCCTATTTAGAAGTGATTCCCGTTTTTAGGGCTCTGCTCAAACTGCACGTCTCATATCTAGAACCACACATCAAAAGAAGTCTTAGGTTTTTAGGGAAAAGAAGAGAATGCAGATTATTTTCCCTGGATTCTAAGCAAGAAATTTTCCAAATTGCTGAGCATCTTCAGCTCCGACTTTATGAGGCAGTGACCTCCAGCTGAGCACAGGCAGCAGCTCCCTGTGGGTGCTGCTTTCTTTAGGTTTAAGCAGCAGAGTCATTTGTACATTAGTACTTGTGCTTCAGAGGTCTAGAACTCCAAAAGGACGGTGTTAGTACTAGCAGAGAGGGACAGAAGAGCGAGCTTTACCTGCGGCTTCATCCGGGGGTTCCAGCGGATGTAGTAGCCGACCCACAGCTCGAGGTGGCGCATGCTGGCCACGGGATACAGGACGTGGTTGGAGTAGCTCACGTACAAAGGGTTAGTGAAGTCTTCCAGTTGGCTGTTGATGTAAGACCAAAGTGAAACGGTCTTTTTTGGAAGGCCCTGTGAAGGAAGGAGTTGGAGGAGGCTTTATTTCCTGTACAAATCCCAGCATTTATCTATGAATTGTAACAGCATATACATACGCTTGGCATTAACACAAAGCTGGTTGCCTTTCTGTAGCTTAAAACCCCTCTACTTTCTTTTGATGTGGCTGTTTTAATTGAAGCAGGTGGATGCAGGCAGGCACACACACGCTGGCAGGGAAACATCCCCTCATATCCAGGCTGGTGCCAACACAGACCAGGAATCGCCATCGGCACAGCAAGGGGACACTGGCACGTGAACTCCCAGTGCTTTGGTTAAACTTCACCTCTCTAAAGTGAAGTATTTAATTGTAAATCAAAAAAGAAAACATTTGACTTGAGGCCTGATGTAGTGGAATAATTAGGCCTGTGAATAGCCCCAGTGAAACCAGTGTAGAAGCGCTTTCCAGATTAAGTACTTCACTGGGATAAGGCCTTAAAAAAACCCCAAACCTGTGTGCAAACAGTGTGCAGGTTTTCTTCTCTGGAAATCAGGATTATTCAGTCACTGTGGACCGGAGAGAAGCACAGACCCTAACTTCAGTGCAATGCTACCACTGCCGGATCACAGTAACTGTTTTAATCATTATTTTTTAACTGATGTGCTACTCAATACAGTCACATCAGCTCCGTGCACCTCTGTGATGTCAGGTTGCAACCTTTTGATGACAAAATGCTTCACCTTTAGGTAGGTGAGACAGAATGAGACACTGCTTTTCTTTCTGATTCCAGACTGGATCTAAACGTACACACCCTCCCTCAGCAAACACACTGAGCAGACTGCAGCACAGAGCTGGCTGGTGTCAGGCCCTTGAGGCACATCCTTCCTAATAGCAGCGCTCTGTTCTCTCCAGGAAAAAATGCAAGCACATCCAGAACACACATTGAGATCAGTTCCTTGGTGTAACCTGCGGGTGCAGCATGACAAGGCACACTTTGTAGTTTAAAGCAACCTAAAAGGGACACTTCAAGGAAAAGGAGGACAGAAAGATAACAGTTACCACAGAGAAAGTTGCATTAAACTGAACTTCAAAGAAAAGCTGCATTCCTAACTTACTCAGAGACAGCAGGAGTTATTCAGACATCAGTGAGTAGCTGAAAGTTGTGCTGAAAGCAGCGGGATTCTCCAGAGGGAAATGGTGTGGCTCTGACATGCAAACTCTTCAACAGACAGCACTTTGGGCAAAAAGGAAAATACCCTATGTCCAAGCTATTTGCATGCGTGTTTGGGGTTTTTTTAAGGCCTCATGGGGCTTGGCATTACCTAGACCTGCACCCACCACTCTCTTTAGAGCTCAAACAGCTTCTCCAGCAATACCTAGCCAGCCAAAGCAACCATGGAACCAGGCCTCTGCCCTGGAGAGAAGCCCTCTTACCTCCTTCACTCTCTGCTGCTCACTGCTGCACAGGAAGGTCCCAAATAAACAGCTGTACAGGTGATCCAGAATGGTTATCAGGAAGTACTCATTGAACTCAAATGCTGTAGGAAACTTCAAACAGAACCAGAAAATTAGGTTGGAATTGTAGAACAGGAATTGCAAATCAACTTTCTCCCACTTTGTGGTCTCAGTAAGCAGTTGGCCTCTCTTCTTGATTTCTAAAACAGGATTTGTCCCTGTTCCCTGTTATCCCGCTGGCTGGATATTCAGGATCATTTTTGCTCCTTCCAGAAGCAAGTTTCTCTCTCAGAAAGCTGCTTTACATGTGCAGAGAGGAATTTTGAGCAAAAACCAAAGGTCTGAAGGGTTTGACTGGTATGTTTATACACACTCGGTGCTGCTTCAAGTTGAAGCTTGCTCTACTGTGCCTGTCCCCATGACAGACCGTACCCAAGACTGAACAAAAGACTGAAGCATATGTGAAATAACGCATGGAAAGGAATGGAAATTTCCTGGGGCCCTATAGAAATAACCTGTGTGTGTAACAGCACTTCCTAGAGGAACCAGCAGGGAGGAATCCTGCAACACAGGTCAGCGGGAGAAACAGGTGTATGGGTAGGGGCTGTGTTTGCTGCCAATGTTCCATGCAGAAATATTCAGACCCAAGACAGGGAGAACTGAAGCTTCACAAAGGGTCAGTAAGAATACACACAGTGAACTGCAAAGACATGCTGGAGCAATGGAGAGGAGAAGCAGGAGGCCCTCCTCCCTTACAAATCACCCTTCTCTTCCCAGGCTGCCCTGGCTGCAACATCATAGAATCACTAGGTTGGAAAGGACACACTGGATCATGGAGTCCAACCATTCCCATCAATCACTAAACCATGCCCCTCAGCACCTCATCCACCCATCTTTTAAACACCTCCAGGGAAGGTGACTCAACCACCTCCCCGGGTAGCCTGTTCCAGTGCCCATCCTGACCTCACTCACTGCAGATAAGGTCGCCTGCTTGTAGGAGCAATCCAGGCAGAGCATGATCAAAGTGACTTCTGGAAAAGTCTCTCTCTGCTTGGGTATTTTACTGCTTCATTTATAGTGGCATCCTTCTTTTCCTTTTAACCTATTTTAACCCATGATAAGCCTAATTTTTTTCAGTGATTTGCCTCACCATGGCTAACATTTGCCATGTTACACGTTTTTGTCACAGCAGACACAAAAAACCTTTCAGGTCCCACCTACCTGGAGAAAAAAAACTTCCCAAGCATAAAGGATCTCTCCTCAACTGTGCCTCTGTCATGCCTGCTCTGAGGTAAGGACCTCAGCCCTGTTCCTCATGTATGACTCGAGAGCCAGCTAATCAGATGCAAGTTGACATCATGGTCTTCCTGTGCACTTGTGCATTCAGGCTCTTTGCTACAAAAGACTCCTAGGAAACTTGTTGCTGGAGTCAAAACAAGATTAGAAGCCCAGGAAGGACACCTGTGCAGGTCCACTTGGGAATTATTCTTGTGGCCAGATGCAGTGCCCCATCTCAGTCCAGTGGTTTTGTGGATGTGAGCACCACACGGTAATTTACCTGTCTTGTCATTTGCCAGACACAGTCGATGAACTGGAGGAAGACAGGAGAGCGATCCGCATCTGCATGATTCTTATCTCCATGGCCAACCCTCTGAAACAACAAAGGACAGCAAAGAACATAAATTACACAGGGCTTAACAGGGGAAACTGTTGGGGTGTCCTCTCGGTCACCCAAGCCTTAACCAAGAGCTCTAAAAGTTCAAATGAGTCCTGATTTTGCTTTGTCCACATCAGTGGGCAGAGGAGTTAAGGACAGCTACTCCCTTTGTCTCTGAAGTGAAATTTTTTTATGGGGATATTTTCATGCTAAATTAAAACGAGTTGTTTGAGTAGAAGCTCCAGATGCTATGTTGGCACTGGTTCCAGTTAATAGCTAAAGTTCAGAAGGAAAAAAAAAGAAAATGCTTTTTGCTTCAGCTGCAGCTGTTGTCCTGGCTACTTCAGTAGTACAATGTGCTGGATCTAAACAGCACCTAGAGGCATAGCATGCAGCAATAACCATCACACAACACCTCGCAGCTTCCAAGTGCTGTACAAACATTAACCCAGCCCATCTCCTGGCACCTCAAGAAAGGCAGTGATGAAAGCATCCTCAGAAGCAGGACTCCAGCCCTGGCCATGCTGTGTGGCCAAGACATGTGAGCCCCAGTTCCTTATAACAAGTATAGTGGTTGTATATTACCTGGGAGCCCGAAGTACCGTACAGACACAGAATATGTCAGTAACAAAGATCCCTACCTTTTCTGTAATACTGCTCTTCCCTCACCGAAGGAACTGAATATCATTACCTCCTTTGTATAGACAGGGAAGCTAACATACTCATTGTTCAAAAATCAGATTATAGTTTTGCTGCAGCAGAACCTCAGTTGCTTAGGGCCTTGGTTTCCCTGCCTTCCTCAGAACATTTGACTATGTAACCCACCGTCGCATGGGCTGTAAACAGACCTTGTTTAAGCCCTTGCCTAAATTAAACCACAAGAACACAGCTATGAACAAAACACAATAGGAACAAAGACTGAAAGGATACTATTGAAAGGTTCCCACAATTCCCGTCAACGCAAACCATAACAAACTGCTGTGTTGCAAGTCCACAAAGCTGCCTCTCTGCCAAGTCTAGGGACACAACCCTGAGCTTCTCCTGGTCCGTTCTCAAACTGCTGATCTTTTATCTAAACAATCACAAACCTCCTAAAAATAAAATGCACCTAAAGAAAATGTGAGCCTAAGGCCATAACCAAATAGCCCAGACTCTTCAATGACAAAGCATTTGTTAGATGACAGTGTCCAAGCACTTGGAAAATGGGCTGAACTGGAAATTCAGACAAAAAAATATCCTGGTGGTCTCTGCCAACTCCCAGTAGAAATGCCCATCCTGAACCCAAGGCACCCTAGTTTAAGCTGAAGCTTGGGAACACATCAGTCAGGCTCCTGAAAGATGTAACAGCACCTGTTCTTCATATCTAACAGATACTGTCTGCAAGGAAGTTAAGAGGTGGCTGAACTATGGCCAGAAAACAATAGCAGCAGCATTCACCTTTCTCTGTGAGTTCAGCTGGAAGACTTCTCACACTAAACTTCTTTAAGATCATAGAATCATAGAACAGTTTGGGTTGGAAGGGACCTTAAAGATCACCCAGTTCCAACCCCCCCTGCTACGGGCAGGGACATCCCACTAGATCAAGCTGCCCAAGGCCCCATCCAACCTGGCCTTAAACACCTCCAGGGATGGGGCAGCCACAGTTTCCCTGGGCAACCTGCGCCACTGCCTCACTGCTCTCATGGTGAAAAAATTCTTCCAAAAATCTTCCCCTCTCCAGTTGATACCCATTCCCCCTCATCCTATACCCACAGGCCGTTATGAATAGCCCCTCCCCCACTTTCTTGTAGCCCCTTCAGGTACTGGAAGGTTGCTATAAGATTTCCTCGAAGCCTTCTCTTCTCCAAGCTGAAAAAGCCCAACTCTCTCAGCCTGTCCTCACAAGGAAGGTGCTCTAGCCCTTGGATCATGTTTGTACCTTCTGTTCAGCACCTTCCAAGGGTTCACAACTCACCAGCTGAAATCTGTGGCCAAAGCTCAGCCACTCCTTCTCCACTAGGACTTCAAAGCCCCTGATAGTTCGGTAGTAGCCATCTAGCATGAGCAGAGAGAGAGAGGTGAGCTGGGCTGTCCGGTCCCAGCCATCACTGCAGTGCACAACCACAGATGTCTTCCCTGACTCCACTTTGTCAGCAATCCGAAGGGCTCCAGCAAGAATGAGCTAGGATGAGGGGAAAAAATAAAAGTTACAAAATCTCTTTGGAACAGAAACTTTAAATGAAAAATGGCTAGTGACAACAGAGGACAAACCAAGGGCTCAGTCTGCCTCAAGGAGAATGGTGAATCCGTTCCAACTACTTTATAACTAGGACAGCAAATTGGTGAACACATTTTTTGTTCCAGCAAGATGACAACACATCTAAACTCTAGGCACAGCTGTAGAAGAGCCCCTGCATTAAACTCACTGAGTAGACAGGCTACAATTTAAACCAGAAACACTCTGTGTCTGAACACGAACACAACACAGCTACCCCTTGCAACTGCCCCTTTTTGCATTAGCAGGCAGACAACATAAACTGGACATTTTTAGGAAAGAGCTTAATTTGAAAACCAACATTTGTAGAAGCTAAAGCATTTTGCCCCACTCATTCCAATTCTACTTGGATTCCTGAGATGATGATGGAGCACCAACTCCTAACATCTGCTGGTCTGGATCAGGCTGTAAAGCCAGGATGTTGAGGATTCCCAAGACAAGAGTCTGGAAACTCTAGGACTCCTGTGCTGTAACCAGGGCTTTCACAGTTAAACATTACACAGGAACACCCTTCACTTCCAAAATGCCATTTTTCAGTATTTCAACCCCCTCTCTTGTCTCTCTTCCCATCTCCTCACAATTACCCATTCCAAGAAACTGTGGTTTTAGTTGTTTTTAAATTGAAAACAAATTCTAAGTCCTCAAATTCCTCATGAATTGAAAATCCAGCACTGGAGTTAGTTCTGGATACATTCCCCAGTGAATGGACTGGTACAGACTCGTGGTTACTCAGCCACACCCCATGAGTACAGACGTGCAAACCTTGATATGCTCTAGCCAGTGTGTTGACTCTAAATTAGACAGCCAGTGAGTCTCCTCAATATTGGGATACACAATCTCTTTCAGTTTTCTCAGTGATTCTCTCATAACATGAATATTATGTATGTCCAAGAACACCAATTCTGCATTCTGATAGGCATCCTCACTCTCATAGCCCCCTCCTTTAGCCTGAAAAACAAAATCCATGTAAAAATCACTAAGCAAAGCCATATTTTATCTTCTATCCCAATTATTTGTCCTGAGCAAATATCAGGCAACAAAATACCACAGTGATTGTGCAAACATGTACACATGCACACTTCATGTCTCTTTTCTGCAATAGTAATGAATGCTATAATTTTAACCAAAGAATATCACATTACGAGCCTCCTTTTTCTGTGTAATTATCATGTATGCCCATTCAAGCTGCTGGCTCGTTAAATTCACTAGTCTGTCATTTACAAATTTACCATACTATTATAGAGAAGCATAGCCCACACACCAGTGCCTCTTCCCAAGTAGTGTGAAAGACAGATTAAAAAAAAATAAGAAAAGAAAAACCCATCAGCTTTAGTGCAACAAAGCAATTCTACCACTAAAACAGGACTTAAGTGATGGCATGAGACGTAACAGCAAGAAGAATAGAGCAATATTCCTAGACATTAAAGATCTCCAGCCTATATTTTGAAAGTAAAGATCATGATGCCTAATTTTCAGAGGTGCTGAGCAGTCTTTCAACCATCTGAAGTGAAAAATGGTGGCACACAAGATCCAGGGTGCTAGAATTTGACCTGAGTACCACTCTGATTTTTTCGCTTCCAATCTCGTTTCATGTTGTGGATGAATCCAAATGGACCTCTTATAGTCACACTGATATCTACTGATACCCGTATGGGTGTAAAAGTCTGTCTAGAGAATCAAATCACTGCATGTGAATCTCTTCATAGTAGAAAGGAATAATGTGAAATGGTGGTGGGAAATGTCCTCCACACGATTACACTCTCAGCTCATGACAGAAGAAAAAACACCTGACCTTATTGGCTACAGCGTTCACACTAGGCCTTGCATCAAATATGAAGATTTTATGGGACTGAGCGTTAGAATCCATGATGGCTTGAAGGTACTTTTCATCTTCCTTGCTTCGTTTGCCGCTCACTCCCACCATTGGCTGGCTACAGCGAGTGATCGTTGCTTGACTTTCTGGATGAATCCATGACAATACCTTCAGCAACAAATGAGAAAGAAATGAAACAAAAATGGGATTCATTAAACCAGTGAAGTGTTTTACCTGTAACGGCTTGTGTTGGGATCCTGCCATGTATTAGCTGGTTCCGGAAGGCTGGATTCTATTAATTCATGGTTGGATGAAAGAGCAAACTCTTTTGTCCTTACTCCTTTATTCTGGTGGCACTCCCAAAGTTTGAACAAACAAGAGGGTACCAAATAGGTTTAAGTCTGACTTTTAAATATGGTGCAGACTATTTTCTCACTGTTGTGTGCATCACAAATGCACCTTCTCACTCTCCAGTCCTTGGGCTATGTCTTAATCTACATTACATCATGTAAAAGTTAAGCATTTTAAGGACAGATTTAATTTTCTATAGGCTTGAGAAGTAAAACAGTACATTTTCAGTTAGTACTGAAAGAATCACAATGATGTGTCATGTCTTAATTTCATTTTTCATCAAGACTGTCACTAAGTATTTCTCCATCCTGAAAGTCAGGGTAGGCCAGATAATTGTAAACAACCAAACAGGGCTGCTTTGTGTTTTCCAGGAACGGAACTGAGATTTGGCCTGGATTGTGCTAAATTATCTTATCTTCTCATTTTGATTTAGTCTACATCTCTTTCACAACAGTAGTTCCAGCAGATAACATTGCTTTCTAACTCCTCAAACATGTCGCTGTCACTTTTATTATACATTGAACATTTATTTGCTCCCTGGAATCCACTCAGCTTGATCTCGGTATTATTTATGGCCCAAAGGTATGTAAGAACACCACATCAAAGTGGCTTCTTTCGTCACACTCACTGGTATGCGTCCTCTTGATCTGAAAGATGCTACTCTCTTTAGCTCTTCATCAGGAATGTTTACAGGCACAGCTAGAATAGCAGGGTACGTATCACACAGCTCGTAGCGCTCATTAATCTTGGTCAGCCTCCAGCTTTCATTAGGAATTCCCTAAAGAGGAAACAACAGCAGGTTAGCAAATGAGTTACTCTGAGACCTCAGCACAGTCAAATTCCCAGACCTGAAATTCAAGGCAACTTTTGTTAATGAAGGATATACAGGGCTGGAGCCTGGAGTTGCATTATCTTGGTAACTTGCATTCCATGCCTCTTCCCAGAGAGGTAGATGTTTTGTTCAGGTCACTGAAGAACAAGAAAGCTAGAACACTGCAGGCAGGCTCACCTTTGGCAAAGGAACTGTGGAGGCTACAGATGTGGCAATACAGGGGATCCCCCTGAGAGTATCTCTAACATACCTCCTGGTCTCATCATGGTGCTTAAAGGAGGATCCAGGAGCAGGACAGAACTGGTGACCAACAGTCCTCACTCCTCTCTCAGCTCTAATGTTGTGGGTGGGAAGTGGGGATGGAAAGTGAGGATGGAAAGTGGAGTTATCAGAAAGGATGGATGGGAAGACAGAAGGGAGAACCGACAGTAAAATGCCCTAAAAATCAATTTGCTGTGGGCCTTGTTCAGCATTTGTGGCACAGCTGTGTGATCCCTCCAAAACACCAGAAACCTAATAATCGTATGTCTTCAGCTGCGTGACCGTATGTGATCTGGACAGCGATACGTGACTCCCGTGTTCCTCTCAGACTAAGCTCTCCAGTTGTACTAATCTGACTTGGGCTGGGAGAGCAGGGAATCTAAACACACACACACACACACACACACACACAAAATCAAGCTAAGCATGCCCTGATGGGGAAGCAACTTAACAGCTTTCCAGATGGTAACCTCCAAGTAACACCTGACGCACAATGGGGATGATCCGAACAACCTGCAGCCTCAGTTTGGCTGACGCTGGAAACTGACAAATCAAAATGGTGTGGCTGCTACTGTGTGCCTGCAAGGGAAGATTTAAACAGACAGACGATGCAGCGAAGATGAGCACTGACACAAGCATCTCCATGGGGAAGACAGATCTACTACAGCGGACACACAGCTGGACTGTTCAGCACAGTCTGTTTTAGAGGAGCATCGGCTCTTAAAACTATATATGCTTCTGTTCTAACAAACAGTACTTCATTTTAAGGAGGGCGGTGGGACACTGATTACCACTGTCTCGGCTCCCACAGGAAAAAAATGACAAATCTAATACAAGTCAGATGAACTGTGGTAATTATGGTTGACCCACATAGACTGCAGCCAGTTCCAAATCAGAGTAGTGAGTCATGTTGTCAAAACAGGTCATGGTTAGAAATAAGAGGAGAGGACAGACCTTCTGTCTAATACTGGTCACACCCTGCTTGTGAACCACACATGGTTGTGGGGCCGTCTCTGGGAAGGAAATGCTACTACAAGGAATCAGCAGAGTTGCCAGGATCATGAGCACCCCAAAACCCTAAAGGAAAGCTAATTTTGGCATTGCCAAAGAATGGGCAGAAACAGGTACCAAACAGCATGTATACACAGTCCAAGTTTACAGATGGGTAAAACAAGCTCAGAGGTCTAGCTGCTGTACCACAGCAGGGATGGAATCTCCTGGGTCCACCAGCTCTGCTGTCAATGAGGGAACAGCACAGCACTTGCTCTTAGCTGTCCATCAGCTGTGATCAAACTGGTTACTACGTGGAAGTGAACTGATGACAAATGACTAAATTATCCTCAGTCCTGTCCTAGTAAGGACACGACTGCACTGCAATGGATCTCTCAGCAACACTTGGAGATTTCACCACCCCCAAAACTGAATTCAAACTATGCTGTAAGGACACTGTTGGCAAGGGAAACGGGAGCTGACAAGCAGTTATATGAAGAAAAGCGCCTTTTAGTTCTGCCCTGCAACTCTACCAGTGCTCACTGAGACGATTAAACAGTCACTGGCACTGTAAAGCACCCTCTTCACAGTGCTGGGCAGAACGGCTTTGGCACACATTGCTCGTTCCAGAACAGACACCCTCCAAAGCGCTAAGTCTTTCAGTTGCCACTCTGACAAAATTCAAATGAAATCTTTCCTCTTTGATAGCCCAGACCAGGAAAATCCATACAAGAGCCCAAAGAAAGAAACTATGCTCTGTGTCAGCATTTAAATTTTATCTGAATCTCAGTGAATGTCTGTTTTTCCCTGGCAAAGCAGCCTTGAATCATGGAACCACCCAAAGTGGGCTTTGGATTCAGATCGTGACTTTCGCTGAGGACTTGAAGTAAACAGAAACAAGCAAAGTGTGCTAGAAAAGAAGCTAGATTTGCATCCTCCCAGGACATTTGCAACGATGCAGTGTAGCTTCTGCATTTACTCATGTTCGTTCAGATTTGTGCTTTCTACAGCTGGAATCACTAGAAAAAGCTAAACATGATATAAAGCACATTGGTATTTCCTCATATAAGATACATTTCACTGCTTCCTGGCAAGCTGTAAGACCCAAAATCCTACTATCAAACCAACACAAACTCTTACAGATGTAACTCAAGAAGCCTCTGCAGGCTCAGGGCAGGCTCTGAGCACAGCTAGCCTGTGCACCTGCAGGAGAAACCCAGGTATGCTTTGCTAATAGCAGGTGGGCTGCTCCAGAAGCTGCTAGGGAATGTGGCATCCACATTAGGGACCAGAGCTGGCTGCTCTGCTGGTATACGATGTCTGTCTTCTCCAGGTAAAGTGACACTACTAGTAGTCCCTGATTTCAGGAAAACTCATGCTTTGTTGCTCCCAGAGGCCTGCCCGAGCCTCTGAAGTGTCCCCAAGTTTGGGAGCAGTTTGGCTGGCTGGCTTTGCAGCCCTCTCTCATCTCTGCTCCACAAGGGCCAGACTCCCTCTTCCAGGTCCCAGCTCTGATGTGGTTCAGGTGCACAACTGTGATTCAGATTTCCAAGGACACTGCAAAGCCACGCAAAAGAGCTATGTGAAAATCTATAGAAAGGCAAGGAGGATAAAATGGCAGATAGAGGAAGAGGATTGTTGAGATGGGGGTTGCTGGTAGCTCCAGATATCAAGAAGGAAAACAACATAATGAAATGCTATGAAATCCAAACGATAAAACTGAGTTGGGTAGGCACTTTGAGGGTCAACAGCTGGGTCATCTCTGTGCCAGTGTTACATTACTGGTGGAAAATGGCAACCCAACTGAGGAGGGTGCAGAGGCTGATCCTTCTCCTCTCACTGGTGCCTGCCTGCCTAGGAAAGCCTCTTCAGAGGCTTCTCTGACATGGCAAGTAATAATCGCTCAGACTAGTAGTTAGTTCAATCTCAGCTATCTTTTCTGTGTGTTAGCCAGTAAATAATTCCTTCATACTTACCATCTGCATACATCTTGCTGGATAAGTATCTTTGTGGATGGCTAAAGATGCTCAAACACACACTCACTCAAAAGCCAGATGGTAACAGCCTGGACTGAAGCTATGCCTGGATCTTGCAAAGAAGGCAATTCAGTTCATGGGAATACTGAATTTACACACAGGCACAACCCTCTACTGGATCAAGTAGACTGGTTCTGAGCTTATCCAGGCTGGAAGGGTCCTGAGTAACACACAGCAATGCCCCTCTCAACTTTGATTTGAGCCATGAGAGGGCAAGAGGCTGAGCACACAAGCTCAGATGCATCCCTAAACCAACAGAAGATACAGCTGCCAGAGCCAAGTTGGTCCCTCTGCTCTGTACTGAGCTCAGGTTGCCTCCACTTAGCAGAAGAAAGCTGTGATGCATTTTGAGGCAGAGACATCCCTAGCATAAGCAGGTTCTCAGTTAAAACATGGGACATTTAACAATTTAATTATCATTTTCCCCTCAGTTACACCCATCATTCATATGATGTTGTTCTTGTGCTCCATCTTTCCTACTGTGGTTATATGCTAATGCTGGGCACTTCTACTGTCCTCAAAACTATCAGCTCTCCTTCTGAATTATTAGTTTCTGTATGTTTTATCTGAGAGCAGCAACCACAGCCCTACACTGTGGTTCCCTTGGTACATAAGACCTGAGCACAGCATTAGATGAGCATGTCTTCTGTAGGGAAACATCACGTTTCCAGCTTCACAACCCTTTGTAATATTTTCCAAATGCTCCCCACCTTGCTAAGGAAAATGAAAGCTTTAAGTTACTCCAAAGGCATCTCAAGGCCTTTTGGTTTCAACTGAGTCTTATTCACTTTGCAACTCTGTTTTATACTCTGCCAGCCTGTGTGTAATAAAAATCAGGGAGCAATTTCAGTTTTAAATTTCATTTGCCACATGTGATTCTATTTACTGACTAAATCACGAACCTCTCTGTGTTCCTTTTGTTCTCTACAGGTTGTTTATTACTCCCTGTTGTTTTACACAATCACAGATTTTTAATAATTTACACATTTCCATCTTTCCCAAGGAAACTAACAGTGAAGTTGGGAGTTTACTGAATATCTTTCCTAGTGGCTACAGTCTCTATCATATCAATACATTTATATTAACTTGAAAAAAATCACACCACATGCCATCTACCAGTGTAGACACAGACCCTACCAAGGACTGTACTCTAAAAGTCTTTCTGGATGTCTTCTCTGCTCCCACAAGGAAATGACTAACCTGGCCTAAGATACACCAAGTTACTGCCTGGTCATGCTGCTGGGCTGCTTATGTCCAAGGCCAGCTCATCTCTAACAGTTTTTAAACAAGTCCTGCAGATAGTGCATGTGTCCGGCTTTTCTATTTCTGATCACAATTCATACACTCAGACACAGGTAAACCCATTATCTGATTTGATGATGCCAGTTTTGTATCACCGTTAACGAATCCCTGCTGCCACTTCAGGACATAATGCTGATTTACTGTAGCGTTTGTTACTGCTTTAACAGAACCTGGTTGGATTAAGAAAAAAGGCTAAGACATTCACACAGATAAACTGAACATCCATAGTTATAAATGCTGAAATTAAATAAACAGACTGAAATACCAAAATGTTTTGGAGGGGACATAAAGCTTCATACCACAGGACCTAAATCAACTTGAGCAAAAGGGATGAAGTTCCCTCTTGGCCAGATCACAACATAAACATCTACTGCAGTACACTTTGCCTCTTCTTCAGCAGCTGGTGTTGGTCACTTTTGGAGATAAGCTTCTTAAACAGATGGATTGTGTGATCTGGAATGGGAATTACTGTGGCCCATCATGGCTAACACTCAGATAGGCTACGGCTGCAAAAAATCCTGGTGTGGATTCATTTTTGCAGTTACCAAGGTAAGCCAATGACTGAGGGCTTCAGCATACACATTCGATTTCTTGACAAACAAGAAGTCTGGCTAGGTTTTTGCTGTCCATTCAAAAATGATACAAAAGCAGGTCATATGCTGCAGCAATGTCTCAATGCTTTATACACAGCAGTGCTTCCTCATATAACCAGAAACAAAGATATCACAGCCCAGAGTCCCATTTTCTTTATAGAAAGGCTGCAAAGACCTACAAATGCCATGCATGTAAATATACGTATCCTTTCATTGTGTAAGCAAGCTCCTGCCAAAGGTACATCCAATCACAATATGAAAAGCTATTATGGATAGAAAAGCTTGCATTCCAAAACCAGGTATGTCAGGTTTAGGAAACTGGAATAATTTACCTGGAAATTCTCAAGGGTCACCCTTCCTTCTTTCCAGGTATTGTTCAAATGTCTTTCCTACTTCAACTCTTGAAGTGAGGACTGTCTAAGCAAACACTGTGCTTTTCAATGGAGATTACTTCAATAGCACAGATATTCTTTCGTCTTTACTCCAAAGGTCTCAGTCCTGTAAAGAAGCATCCTTCCCATATAGCTTGGGCTGCAGATCCTTCTTTATAAACAGATCTTTCCTTAAAATAACTACCAATAAAGAGGTAAATTCTGAAGAAAGCCAAAATCACTGCATTACCTGGTCTGATTAGTCAAAGTCAACCTTGGATACAATGTCTGTCAGTCACTACAAAGGACTGGAGTTTGTCTCCACTAGGATTTTAGATACTGGTATCTCAAAACAAAACATACACTTTTTTGCAATGAAGAGAGAGGAGGTAAGATCCGTCTCACTTTCAATTAGCAGCCTAGAAGCCAGCAATCTATCTTAGGCAGCTATTTTAGGAGGGAACAAATCACCCCCAACAGTGAAGCTCTCTCTCCCCATCTGTTAATGACAGGCCTAGACAACCAATTTAGAAGGCGTGCCCAGCTTTTAGAAGACGAAAGCAAGGAAAATTAATCCCTTCCTTAGGTTTTGGATATCAGGAATCAGACTAACAAGTAGGCTAGGACAGACGTCTTGGTTTGGTTTACTTTATGGGAAAGACACAAATAAATCATTAAATTACGTGGCTGTAAATTTCTTAATTTTATAAAGGAAAATTGATTTTATTCTGACAGATCTGGATGAGACAAAATTTTACTCTGTCCAGGGCAAAACAGGCACCAAATTGTGCTGCCTCCTTAACTTGAGAATTTTATGACAAGAGTGATTTCACTATAAAAACCAAAATTCCTTCATCTTTTCTACCAGGGAGAACCACTTAAGTTTTTATCACAGAAACTGAGAGCCTAACACTCCACTAGCACCTTTGACCAGGATTCTGGATGCACTACCACTGTCTGTTCCAAGCTATGGTTAATCACAACACTCTCTAGGTTGATGCCTATGCTGATTCCCCAAGAAAAGTAAGGCATTCTACATTTAATTTATTTTCCTTCCAAGCTCCTGTTTGAGATTCTTTCCAGTTTTCTGTAAGGTATTAAAGCTGATACAAGCAAGAGCTGTGGTATGAAACTCAACAATGGGATTTCTGTACCTGCAAAACACATCCTCTGTTCCTCACTGCCAGCCGTGGCTGATGACTAAGCTGGAACAGTTTTTTCCTACCAAAGCCCGAAGTCAGCTTTCTACAGCCTGAGTAATCTCCATTACTGGATGCTACTTTATCTAAAGCTGTACTGCTGTCATGCCAATTGCTGCAGTGTAGAGAACAATGTCCTAACCCAGCCTGCATGACATTTGTCAGCAGGATCATTCTCTGCTCCACACAACCTGTAATTATAACACTGCACAGAGCTTCCCTTCTGAAGAGTAGAGAGGATGAGGAAGGACGTGGCTCAATACCCACCTGCCTTCTGTACTCCCAAGTGGGGTCATACACCTTCCATCCATTTTCTGGGAAAACCTCTTTGTACTCAAACGCAAACAGTGGCTGAAAGAAAGAAAATTTACCATTAAGAGCCAACTCAGAGCCCATTTCCAGGATATTTAATATCTCAAAGAACAACTCATGACCAGTCCTTCTTTTTTTCCCATTGCAGAACTTTTCTTTCAGGGTTTTGTGAAAAAAATCAACATACTTCCTGTAGCAGGTCATTAGTGCAACAAGGTACCTTCCTCTATATCCTTGATCTTGTTCATCTATTACCTAGTACTTCATGGACAAAAGGCGTTTTTATTAAAGAGAGAGAGACTACTTAGGCTAGAACACTCTTACATATTAGGAACTAGATCCTTCCAACAAGCATTTGAAGCAACAACTGCAATGTCATAACAGAGCAGACAAACCACGCTCCAGGTTTGGGGCAGTGCAGTCACAGCACAGCTGTAAACCCCTGATGGATGTCACTGTGCTTTGAATATTTTCCCTCTGCTACAAGGATGTACCATTAAGTCATTATCAATACACAAAGGAATTCAGCTCCATAGTAGTAGACTTTTCCTGTTTTATATACAATCTAAACTCCTACAGAATTAATTTTAGAACAGAGTTAAAACCTGCCACTTCTCCTCCTTCAACAAAATGCACCCCATGAGAACACTGTAACAAGTAGATGGGACTGAAAAAAGGAGCTTGCTGCCACTCTGTGTCTTTTGGTAAAAACAGAAAAGAAAATACCTACCAGATTATTTGAAACTGGGAAAGCATATTTCATTAGGTTCTCAAATATGGATCGTCTAGTTCTCCCCTCTGGCTTATGAGCAAATCGCAAGTTTCTAATATCCTAGGGAAAAAAGAGGGAAATCAAACTGCAGATTTCTGAACCACTTCAAAATCCAAAGAAAATCAAAAAGACAGCATTCAAAACAGAGTCACAACATGATGCTTGTCCTAGTACTGATTTAGTATCGTACTTTGAACACTGTTGTACTGCAACTCTGGTCTCGGTTCAGCAATCATCTGCAGCCTCCAACAAAGCCTGCCACAAATGCAGAGGAGTAGAGAGAGTGCACGGGTGCACCTGATCGCAGCATCTTCCCTTCACACAAAGCCTTTTACCTGCTGGAAGTCTTGGGGAGAGCCTTGCTTAGGGACAAGCTATCACTGACTGACAGGACTTTGTGAGACAAACCTCCCAGCTACTGGGCTTCCAGACCAAGCTGTGCAATAAGTCAGCTGGAAGGGACTGCCTCACAAAGTAACCCCCTAGAGCTACTGCACATAGAGAGCCCAAATCCAGCCAGTTTGGTGCAAAGCAACAAATGCCATCTC
The DNA here is from genome assembly GCA_013389865.1 of Piaya cayana. Taxonomy (NCBI): domain Eukaryota; kingdom Metazoa; phylum Chordata; class Aves; order Cuculiformes; family Coccyzidae; genus Piaya; species Piaya cayana. The sequence goes on from WAAB01022932.1 coordinate 33,678, forward strand.
CCTTTAAAGCTTCCACTTCTCAGAGCACTAGTGAGGATGACTGTAACTGACAGCTCCTCCGCTTTACACAGCAGTGCAGTTGCCACTCAGAGTGGTAACTCAAGACCTGCTTTCTGCACTCATCTACAGAAATCAAATTGAAAAACTAAACTAAGCGCCTCTTAAATGCCAAGAGCTTCCAGCCAAGCCCACAGCTTAAACACTTGTAGTAAACGGTTTAAAAGTCACCAGCATTAAATGAGTTATCAAGTTCAAGTATATGAAGCAAATCAAAGAATGAGATAAACTGCTCATGACTTAGTGGCCTCACAAGACTGAGATTAGGAATTGGTCTCAGACAGAGAACATTTCAGGATGCATAAGCTGTATCTGCATCACTCTGTTATCACAGTAAATTGCTCTGTACATTCTGGGCCAATCAGGCTGGTATATATGTGTATATATACGCTGTGTAGGGTAAAGATACCTATTATATCCCACTCAGGGAAACATTGTATTAATAGTTCATTCTAAACCTGACCATGTGTGCAAATTTGCATATTGGCAAAATGGCTGAGGACTAGGAATCCAGGTCAAGAAAAGCAACAAATTAGTTTGCCAGCACAAGCACCCTCATATTAGCCACAGAAGATCACGACTGCAACAGGATGAGGGAACAGCTGTGTGATTTGGTAGAGATTATATCAACTGCTCTTGACTTGGAACACCCACAGCCTGAATGTCTCCTTAGCTTCTTGGTGCCTCAACATCAAAGCAGTGACCAGACCAGTGTGGGACTCATTTTCATTCCTCCACCTGCCCTTATCCAGAAAGTGGAAACCTTTCAGCCTTGAGAAGGCTCTGACAGGAGCTCTAAAGAGGCCAAGGCTCAGAGTCCCACATGGCCAACAAGGGAAGCAGAGGGGCCATGCCCTGGTGAACAACAGAAGTATGGATTTGAGACTGGAGATAGTGGTGTTATCTACTTGGTGGGACTACAGTAAGCAGGTACAAGGAGGTGAATTTTTAATTTTTATTGATGTTTGCATTTCCAATGATTTCAAGAGCGCTTGAGAGGATACGTGAAATATGTACTGCCTTGAAAGAAATGAAAGAACAGCCTCAAGGAGGACTGAAAGCTACTTTAAAGTCCCTCACCACAAAGCGCTGCAGCATAACATATGCTAACAACTTAGGGGAAAACATGTCCTTTTCATGCTCCTAAAATGCAACTGAGTGAAAGGCATCCTGCATTCCACAGTGACTGGAGCCTTCCAAGGAAGGCCTGGTGGGCAGCCCTGAGAACTGTATTAGTGGGATGCAGGCTCAGGTTTCCACTATGAAGAAAAGACATTGCCTAGCACAAAGCCTGAATAAAGGTTTGGATCTCATCTCAAATGGGTGGAGCTGGAGAATCTTGAAAACTTCAGATGCTTTTTGAAGTGTGTGAAGTCATACTGACTGAAACGTTTCATGGAACTTTCTACAATACTACAGAGAAAACCTTTTAAAATATATGTTCCTCTTCCCCTATTGTAAAACACAGATAAAAGTTTACCTTGCATACAATCTCCAGCCCGTATGAATTCTCACCGCGACTGGAAGCACCTCCAATTTTCTCCACTCTGTTGATTACACCTAAAGATGCATCTAGGACAAAAGGAGGGTCCTGTAGACAGTTGAAATTTGTGAGTTTAAAAAGGGGAGGGGGAAAAAATCCCCAGCTCCTGCTCTCTTATGCCTATATTCCCAAACATACAGTATGATTCACACAGTATTACTCTCAAAGAACACCTAGGTCTAAAGATTGAATAGCAAACAAAAGCAGATGGTTTCAAAAGCTTACCCGTTCCATGCTTTTAAAATACAGCCTATAATTGGTAACAGTAAGGGTTCCTCTGATTGCTCCAGTGAAGGGGCAGATGTAAGTAACGTCCTTAGCTTAAAAAAAAATCAAAAAGAAGGAGTTGTTAATTTCATGGATAATTTACAGAAGTAGAATTATGATGGCAACAACACTTAAGGGTTCTCCTTTTCAGATGATGGAATGAAAACCAACTTAATCTAGAGCTCTAGCTTGAGGCTAACATGCAAGTTTTGGTTCTGTGGAGAAGCTAAGAGTTTAGGTATAAACTGAGCTCCAGGCAAGTACCATCACCTAGAATCCTACATTTGCACAAAACTGCTACACCCTGTAAAAAAGCCAGTTGAAAACTGTTCACTCATAGTGAGCAATGCATTGTCAGTAGCCAATAACACCATGCACAAAGATCACAGAACCATAGAACAACCAGGTTGGAAGAGACCCACCAGATCATTAAGTCCAACTGTTCCTATCAAACACTAAACCATGCCCCTCAGCACCTTGTCCACCCATGCCTTAAACACCTCCAGGGAAGGTGATCAACCACCTCCCTGGGCAGCCTGTTCCAATGCCCAATGACCCCTTCTGTGAAAAATCTTTTCCTAATGTCTAGCCTAAATCTCCCCTGGCGGAGCCTGAGGCCATTCCCTCTTGTCCTGTCCCCTGTCATTTGGGAGAAGAGGCCATTACCCTCCTCTCTATAATCTCCTTTCAGGTAGCTATAGAGAGCAATGGGAAACAACTGGGAAACAACTCCTGCCTGGATGCATGTATTCAAAGCTGACAATAATCTGCATAAAAGGTAAGGATTTGTACTAAGTGGGTTATACCAAGGACAGAAGGCAGTTCTCCTACACATGACTTTTAAGATGCCTCAGTCCTTCTGCACAGCTTTGCATGGAGAGTCAGCCCTAGGATGAAGGCCCTCATGCTAAAAGCCAGCAGAGCTACAGCAATCTCCAGCAGCCAGGAATTTGTACAGCAACCAGCTGCTGGTGATTTTAAGTCTGAAGTCACTGATCAAGTTACCCTGCAACAATTCAATTATTTTTGAGCCTGAGTGATGGTGACTCAAAACAGTTCCCTTCTTAAAAAGGCCTCAAACGTTTCTCACTCGTTCCAGCAAAAAGCAAGAAGTGCTGCTGGTTTTCCATAACAAACACCTTCCCTAACTGCCCTTCTGTTTTATATCAATCAAAATCGCCATCATTTAAGTCGTTCCCTTCAGTTTCACTGCCCAGCAGTGACCCATCACGTCTTCTGTCACTGAAGCAGTTGGTTGGCTGTGCCATGGCAATGGTTTACACTATTACAGAAAAGTAATGATACCCCTCAAGCACAGAGAGATCCTTTCAGAAAAAGACTCACTGACCAGATCCATGAAAGAACCCCCTACACCACCTAAATCACCTCAAACCTCTAATCCTATGGGATCCTTTTAGCAAGGGCTGCCTCAAGTCAGAACAGCTCGCCTCCCAGACCGGTGATAACCACCACTCACAAAAGAAGTGAGGCTGCTGGAGTGTTAGGATAGGGACCTGAATTTCTTCTGCCTTTATCCCATAAGATTTAACCAAGAGAGAGGTAGGGAAGAAAAGAGAGTCCCTTATTCCATAGCACTGCCAGCTCATATAAATAAATCATCCTCATGCCAGCTCTGCTTCTGCATAGTCTTCACTGACTCTTGAGATACAGATATGGAGAAGGATCCTTAAAAAATCAAGTATGACTAATTCAGAGCAAAATATGTACCACAGAATTTTTGTTTAAAAAGAAATAAAATAAAATATACACACACATTAGGAATTCCATTATTTGTTTATTTATTTTAATGTAAATGTGTTTGTTGTAAGGACAATTAAACACAAAATGCTTCTAGCCAGTTCTAATTAAACCAAATGTTTCACTAGTGGCCAATTATTAATCTTCTTTTTTTCAAAGACTAGTTTGACAGAGGTTTGAAAACAGACTCATGAAGCATAATAAGGGTGAAGGCAGTCTGCCTGGTTATTCCACTAGAGTTCCCATTATTCAAGAAGAAACTTCAAAATGTTAAAAAAAAAAAATCCTAAAATCTACTAATAAAAGAAGTGTGCATTTACATCTGAAAAGGAGCTGGATTTCTGGGTAAAGGAGAAAGGTGCTAGAAAAATGTTTTCCAGGTAAGGAATCCCAGGCATGATCTCAAACGCTCGCCTTGCCAGCTTGTAAGCCATATCACCTTTCACATTTGCATTTTATTAGCTTGGTTTCCTAAGGAAACAATTTTACTTAATTACACCACACGTGTACCTACACATGTGGCTTGTCTGACCGTAACCCTACCACAGCTGTATGATTTCAGCAGTCTCTATCTGATAAACAACCATCTCCAAGGCATTAAAATCCTTCACTGTTCATGATAGTGGATGCCAGGCATAAGGAAGATTGTACTACTGTGGCTACCAAGTCTAATAAGCACAGCCTTTTTGGCAGATATAAGAGAATCTGTATGTAAGAAAGACACTGGAAACCAGGATTTATTAATTCCTCTGCTTTTAGAATTCTTGTCTTTTATAGGACAAATCTTACCCTAGGTTATTAGGTTGGCTGAAATCATTTTTCTTACCTTCCCTGTAAAACACAAAGAGAATTACATTTGCCTTACTGACACTTATAACAGGAAATAATTATTGCTGATGAATAATAAAGACTTCCACCTTTAACTTCTTGCTGGACAAGGCAGTTGCTCTCTGGCCTGCTCTGAAAGCCACCCAGTCTTACAGACTTATGTGGCTTATCACATCATTTGCCAACAGATAAAATACTGATAACTCTGATCTCTTCAACCATTCCCCAGGAACCCTTCACAACACAATCTTGCTGTCAGAGCTAACTGTTTGTGGAGGGAGTTAGATGTCAGTCTGCAGAGCGTGGCTAACTGGAGCATTTGTTCAGAGACATTAGGAGAGAAGTAGAGAAAAGGATTAAGCAGTGAGGTCAGATATTTTTTGTTTTAGTTTTGTTTTTTCTAGTGGCTGTTTTGTAGGGTTTTTTTGAAGAGTTGTGAGTTTTTACTGCTGCTCCATGTGGGAGGGGATGAAGCAGCAGAAAGATTCCAAAGGGGGATTAAAAGAGATTTTAGGGCCTTGGGACGGCTACTGAGGGAATCTG
>WAAB01022932.1:39037-69283 GCA_013389865.1 Piaya cayana
GGAACCTTGTGGTTGGTGTATACTACAGGCTACCCGATCAAGGAGAGCCAGCTGATGAAGCCTTCTTCCTCCAACTACAGGAAGCTTCATGCTTGCAAGCTCCCATCCTACTCAGGGACTTCAACCACCCCAACATACGCTGGAAAAGTAGCACAGCAAGACTCCTGGAGTGCACTGAGGATAACTTCTTAGTCCAGCTGATAGAGAACCCCACCCAAGGAGATGCAATACGGGACCTGATGGTGACTAATACAAGTGAACTCATCAGTGGCATTAGGATCAGAGGCAGCCTGGGCTGAAGTGATTACACACTGGTGGAGTTCAAGGTCCAGAGGGATATGGGATAGGTGAGGAGTATAGTCAAGACCCTAAATTTCAGGAAAGCAGACTTCCAACTCTTCAAGGAGTTACTCAGAAGGTACTCCCTGGTGTATGTCAGGAAGTTTGGGTGAAATGGAGAAAAAAAAAACAAACAAAAAACGCCTCCCCATAACACAGCAAGTTCTCTTCAAAAGCACTGCACCCCCTCTTGCAGTTTGCGATAGAAATATGACACACAATCATGCTTGTCAATTTGTGAAGTTAGCCTGTGGCAAGCACAACTTGAAACACGACTTCTCAGGAGGCAAAAAATGCAAAGCTGTACAATCTACCTCAGCACTCATGCTAAAATAAGTTGAACTGCCTTCTATTTGCTACATGTTAAGAGGAGACACAGTTAACCTTGGCTCACGCGATGTGCAATAACTTGATTAATGAAACAACATGGTTCTCAAAACATCAGAAATTTGCTGATGTTGGTTAATACTCGCTAAGGTATTTTGCTCTATGGATATTCTGTGTGGTCAGCAAACAATAAGGATTTTCCTCTTCACATACCCATGTCTTTAATGGTTTCTCCTGGTAGCAAAGGTGGCTCTTCCATTTCAGCCAATTTATTAGTCTCCCTCAGGACCTAGGCAAAACACAGAAGCAGAAAAAGAAATTCATTACACTTTGATAAACCAAGAAGTTTACGCTTACCTGCAATGGGTCAACAATATCAAGGACAACAAAGGTACCTCCATACCACAGCCTCTGAAAGGTCAACACAAAGCACGTTGAGAGACCTCAGTGTAGTCCTGAAGCATACCACTAGGCCATGCAGGAGTGTTTAAAGCAAGGATGTTGATAGAGAGACTGTGCCAAGCAGCCTGTGTGCTTTGGCAGCGCACTTCGCAAGTGGCTGCCTTTCATGTTCCAACCTTCTCAGCCCCAGCCCATAATCACAAGTCAAACTCACTCAACAGGTACACATGGACCTGCTGGTCATACTTCTTGTGATGCAGCCCAGGATTTCTGGGTTGCAAGGGCACTTTGCTGGCTCACGTTAAGCTTCTCCTCCACCAGCACTCCTAAGCTCTTCTCCTCAGGGCCACTCTCAATCCAGTCTCCATCTCCCATTTCCTTATGGAGAGGGCCCACATTCTCCCTAGTCTTCCTTTCATCTCCAACATACCTACAGAAGTTTTTCTTGTTGTCCCTGATGTTCTTGGCCAGATTTAATTCTATCTGGACTTTGGTTTTCCTAACCTGATCCCTGGCTGCTCAGATAATTTCTCTGTACTTCTCTCTGGATATACGTCCTTGTTTCCACCCTCTGTAGGTTTTCTTCTAGGGTTTAAAATTGTCCAGGAGTTTATTCATCCATGCAGGCTTCCTGGGCTTTTGCCCACCTTCCTGAGTTTGGAGGAGATGATCCTTGAATATTAACCAGCTTCCTTGGGCCCCTCTACCCTCCAGGGTTTTATCCCATGATATTCTACCGAGCAGATGCCTGAAGAGGCCTAAGTCTGCTCTTCAAAGCAGAAAGAGATCAGCTCTGCTCACAACTAAATGTGTAGACTCACCTAAAATACCTTCTTTATCTTAACGCAAGGAATGAGAAAGAGTTGTTTTAATTTGATATCCCCACAAAGAAAATTCAAAGACATGGCCTGAAGTAGCCCCTAAATAGTCCCTCAGAACCTGACATATCTATGGTCAACTTTCATGTTGATCAAGCCAGAGGGAGAGCCTCAGGGAAGAAAAATTCTCTAAACTATGCAAAAAAAATGAAAATAAAACCCAAAGAAACCCCACACCACAACAAAAGCATGTTCCAGCACTTTCATACAACAAACTGATTAATGGATGAAAAGATTAAGAAGATCAAAGTCTTGCTGAAAACACTAAGTACATTTTAAAAAAATGCATTCAAAAGACTCTTTAAAAACCCAATAAAATAAAAGCAAGCACAGTCCTGGCTTCCTATCAGGAACCTCACAACTGCATTCATTTAGGCCAGTTCTTACCAGGTAGGCTGCCAGAGCAGCCAGACTGAGGCCTGCAGGATGGATACAGGGAGGTCACCATACACAGCTCACATTCACTTGCAGGAAAGCTTCTCCTCTCCTACATCAGCAATACCAGTAAAAACAAGGCTTTTCTAATATAACTAGCAGAAGTCTGTGCTGAGAACTTCTCAGCACAACTGTGTTGGCCAAAGATCACAGATCTCATCACAGCCCTGAGTGACAGTTTCATGACAAAAGCCTAGGATGTAGATCTGTTCTCAAGTCCTGCACATCAACTCTTATGTCTGAGAAACAGCCTTGAAATTGGCAGGAGAACATCCAGATTATGCCAAATGGGACAGAGGCTTCTGGCAAATTAGTCTGTCTTTATGACCTTTAATTGTGGAAGGACATGAATAAAAACACACTTTATGTTAGGATATAATCACAACTCCTTTGAGAAGGTCCCTACCTCAAAGGAGCAGCAGCTGCTGCTAGGATCACTGTGGTCTGCAGCTGCACACACTGCTCTCTTGCAGATTCCAGTGGGACCATGACCAACAGTAAATATGTGGATGACTAGGCTATATCTTAAGCCAAATATGAGGTAAGATACATAGAAAGCATTTGGTAAGACCAACAGCTGCCACGGTCACTAAACGGGCGGTGCTCCAGTGGGTTTTAAACACTACCGCAGGTGGAGTAGAGAAGGAGGGAAGAGACAAGCAGTAAGAAAGACAAAGACCTCCCCATCAACACCATTCTGCTAAAGCCAAGGCTGAAAGCTTTTCCAGCTAAAAGACTGGCTTGTCTAAGTCTAATAAAATCCATCTGCTCACACTCACACTCTTTGAAGTATGGAGTCCCAAGTGTCAGTGGAAAGGGTAAGTGATCCAAACCTGACTCACTTCAACACAGGGCAGCAAATGGGTGGCCTCCTGGAAGGGCAGCATTTCAAGGTAAACGACTTCTGCCCCATTGCCTCCTCCTCCTTCCTTCCCCCATTATTTTCCTGTTTTGTAGAGAGTTGAGGACTAATCTGCCATTCCCCCATCCCCCAACGGACCTCAGCCACACAACCTAATTCAGGTAATGCAGCACCAACTGCCTTCATCATTTCAAAGTCAAAGCAAGCAGCTCACCCCTGGATAACAGTCACCCTTCCCAAGAGGCTGAGACAGACACGATCAGACAGCCCAGGGCAAACACTGCTCTGGTGTGCTGGTCTTTGCAGCACCTGCCCAGCTCTAGACCTTGAATGAACCTCCTACTTGGAACATGAACACTTGAAATCCATCCTGGCAGAAACAAAGAGATGAACAGTAGGCATTTTCCTGAAATCCACCTTCATCAACGGCTCCTTAAAATCGATTTGGTGAAATGCAATCTGTGTGCAGCTGACAATGCAGGCAGCAGGCACAGGAGAAGACATCTGGGGCAGCACTAAAGGACATGGGGTGGCAGGAGGGAGGAAAAGTGGGTGGATAAGGGTAAAGGAGTTTTGGAAACAGATCAGAGGGGTAGAATGGGATGGGAAAATGCATATGGAACCCTGAGAATACAGTGATACGATAGATGGATCCTCTGCCCCTTATATGAATAGAGATAAGATGGGAAAAGCCTTTCCATCTTACCACCATCCTTCTCTCCCACCCCGAAATCCAAAACAGTTCATTAAATCATCAGAAAAAAATCTTTTTTTTTTTTTTGTACACTAGCCTATTTTCAAGATTCTAAAGATAATACTCTTGGGTCCAGATTTAGCCCTTTTTAGATCCTGCAAAATGAAATTAAGAGCTCCAGTAAGGCAAGGAAGCAGGCAGGGGAGTCAGGGCCATGACTGCAGCAGTCCAGATGCACGGGAGTGAAGGCTGCCTACTGATGCATTAACACTACTGAGGCAGGTGTTGTATACACCTGTAACTGAAATGTTTCACTTCTGCCTACCTCAGGTTTTTTAACTGTTCAGTGGTTTACTAAAACAAAGAGCACTTTAAGATCTGCAATGAAGGTCACAGGCAGGGCTGGGCAGGATCAGTATTACTGAGGAACAAAGTGCTGGCTCTGTCACAACCATCACTAATTTTTGCAAGAAACAAATACAACCACTGAAAATTGGTAGACTACTTTGCCTTGCTTCCAAGCCATACAAGGTCTTTTGTATTTTTTCCTCACTAAAATGCTGTGCTTGTTAACTGAACCTCTAGGGAAATGAAGAATTTAGTCACACAGCAGAATAACTTTTATTTCTGTCTTCTTTTACCAAATAACATAATCTGCCCAATCCACCCATCAGAAGGCAATCTCTCTGGACAACACAGCTCTTGGGAATCCAGAGCAGGTACTCTAGCACCTAAATACAACTCCTGCCTCAGCTCAGAAAGGGTATGAGGACTTCATGCCACCACCTACCTTTGTTCTTTGCTCAAGCAGCAACATGGCAGAACAAACCCACACTTGCTACATTTATCAACCGTTTTTCATACTCCAGGATCCCATCTTGTGTTAGCTCCAATCCCCGTATCATGGCTGAAAGTGCAGACCTTTCTCATGCTCTCCCACCTATAGCACTCAAGGCAGGAAAACCCTTATGCTGCATTATTAACACAATTTCCAGATCTCAGTAATGAAGAGATCAATCACCTCCTTTGCTTGTATGTTTGGGGTCAGGGTAGGAGGTTTATATCCTGCTAACAAGGTAAGACTATTCCCTGCCTTGTCCCTGATTTCTTCATACTGCAATGCAGGCTACTGCAGCTCTGCCAAGCCTCTCCAACCACGTCTTCACAGTGCCTCCTAACACAGCATCCAGCATGCTGCTCCAAAAATCCCTCCTGATCCACATCCCGGCACGACTCATGCCTGTTGCTCAACCTGAGTGGCTACAGTCAGCTCAGGGAGGCACAGAGAGAAGTTGTGCCGTAACTCACTGCAGGGTCTCCGAGATTTGAGCATGGCTCAACGCTGCTCCAGAAGGAACTTAGAGGGTATGTGAAGCCCTATATTCAAAGTCTGCTTTTGCCTGTGAACAAATCAACTGATACATTTTGCTCTTGTAATGCCTGAGAGGCATTTGCCTATGAGCAAGGCTGCACTGCCAGGATGACAACACACATCCTGTGCCGGCTGAGGCCGAGCCAGGACTGCCTCCTCCCACCCAATCTGCCACTGCTGTCATTGCTCCCGTATCTAGTTTAGTCAAGATGCCTGGGTTTGCTTAATGGCTTTTTTAATGTACGTTTTGCCATAACCTGGATCTTTTGCCGGGACTGGCTTAGGGTGTGACTACATGAGTGAAGGCGTGTTAAACCCAAGGTGAGGGAGGGAGAGCAGCAGAACTGGCTGACTGCAACACCAGTCTCCAAATAACTAAGATGCATGGAGAGAGTACCCAAGGTCCCTCCCAGCCAATTTCCAGTTATTCTCTTCTATTCTTTCTCCTGAATATTTGAGTCCTGAAACCCACAGGTGAAAGTCAGCGGGTGGTTTTGGCTTCATGTAACTTATGGGGAGATGAATGCAGGTTTGCATCATCAAATTGCAGTATAACAGTTTTCTCAAGTCTACATAGATTCTTCTACCCTGAATCACAATCAGAATGAACATAAAGAATCTTTTTTTGGTTTAGATAAAATTAAAGTGTACCCTTTCTGTGATTTTCTCCCTCTGTGAGTTAATCTCTCCTTGGTAACCTCCTACATACTCCAAATAATTTTGTACATCTTGAACGGAGTTGTTATGCATAAAGCCATAGCGCTGCTAAGACATGTCCAAGGTGACACTATGACCACCTTGCTCCTGCATTATTCTCCTCCCAAAACCACATCTGCCCCATCTATTCCAAGGACAAGCTCTCCAGGGTCAGAGCTGCTTTTGTTCCAGCTACACACAATCTTCTGTTTCCTGCAGCAGGAAGCCAGTCTCTTAACTGGTCCATTGATATAAACATATAAGCCTGTCTGCACAAACACACACGCACATTAAATCCATTTGTATCTGCAGCCCCTAACCTCACAGGTTTGGTGCATTTACCTCACGAGTATGCACTGGTCAGCAACAGGTGGGATATATGCTGTGGGGACAAGAATGTGCATTGTTGTAAATGTATGTGTGCAAGAATACACACATAGAATCAGCAGATTTTAAAAATACGTAGCTTTTCAAGTAATAGGTTAAATATGGATTTGAAAATCAACAGTCAAGTGAAAGGCTTTATCTCTTAAGGTAAATTTTTGCCTGACAGTTCACGTTTTAATGGACTATCAGGGAATACTCTGCTTGTAGATAGCATATCTAAAGTTTTCTCTCCTCACCACCTTTCTTTTTGAAGGTCTTGCTCTCAAGGACTGGCACATGATTAAATGCCCTTCTGAATCAGCACTCTTGCCACTCTGCAGGCACTCTGCATGTTAGTAAACTTATCCATTTCATCTAAAACTGGAGATCCACTTTGGAGGTGGTCACCCTAGGTGCTCTGCAGTCAGTGAGAAAAACAGGAGACCTAGGAGAGTCTCCTTTAGAATGAGTGCTTTTCTTCCAACCGGAGGCTGAAAACTAGGGTAACTCGCTCCCATGCAGGCCTGGTAGGGCGAATTCCATCTGTGGTGCTTCACTGCAGCCAGCAGAGCAATTCTCATTCTCCTGGGTATCCTGATAGAACTAAGTAGTCACAACCTGGACTTTTGCAAAGACAAAAGGAGATGAGCCGGGCTAGACCCAAAAATTGTAAGAACTTCATTAAAACAGGCATGACTCCAAAGCCTGTAGGATAGGTCTTATTGGCTGAATTATCAGAGACAGCTTTTGGGTCAGAGCTGGCTTTGTTCTGCTGCCTCACATAACCACATGAGGAAAGTCAGCCTTTCTGCAAAGGTGTAGCCATAGGATTATTTTTACATACTTGATTTTTTAATTTATTTGTTGTCTTTGTAAATTAAGAATAAAACATATACAATTATGTTTTTCTCCTTTCAAATGTCTTCTGGTGGTCTCAGACCATGTTCAGCTATTTCTTCTCATGAATTGCCCTCCTACTCTTTCATTGCCCTTTCCTCTTTCATGCCTGCCACCTTAAAAGTCAACCAATGAAGGCCAGCCCCACTATGGCTTGCATATCAAGATTTATCGTTACCCCAATGATGGTGTCATAACCTCTGAAACAAAAGAGATACAGAAGTTCTTTCCACTCCCCTCAGAAAAAAAAATAATGGAGGTCTGATTCTGCCTAGCTAACACTGACAGAAGCTGCAAAACCAATACAAATATGTGCAGAACCAAGACCAGCATGCTTATTTAGGATATTTCATAAATGCATTGGCTCCTTTTCTGAAGGAAACATTTCTTACTACAGCAAAAAGGACACTATTTTCTCAGCATTTTGCTGCTTAATTGCTTCTGTTTTCTCACTGCTCAATTAGAAGGACTGCAAAACAGTAGCCATGCTTACTTAACAAATCTTCCTGCAGACTCCAAACACTACTACTTTGGAGAGACTTTCAGCTGCCATTTATGGCTATTTCAAATGTACTCTGAGAAGATTTATGTGCTATGCATTCCACTGGAAATGTAATGAAACATAAATCAAGCAAGCAAGCAAATGGTCTGCGTTGATTATTTTTGAATCATTAAGAATATGACAGCAGAATGACTATGGGAAAAACCAGCAGCATTTCTACATGACTGAGGTATGGGGACTTTTTTGAAGATTATGTCCAGATATGTTGAAAAGTTATGTCAGAGACATTCAGACCAGCACAATATTAATTGCAGGGAAATGCTTTGTGTCTTAATTCTTTTGGGATATTAGAAGTTCAAAGGAGGAAAGACAAAATACCATGAACATGTGGATCATTTCAGAACAGCACACAAGAGAATCAAATATACCATCCAAAGACCACTTCAAGCACATTCAGCTCCTAAGAGAGCACTCAGCCAAAGGCAGCTTCCTAGCTAGGTTAAAAATAACACAAGAGGCATTTAAGTTATCAATAAAGTGTTCTGACAACAGATCATTTATTACACTACTCTAAAGACAATAATCAGATACAATGTACACTGCAACTGCCTTTTAACTATTCTTTCCTAGTCTCAAAAAGCTACTGACAACTAAAAAACCCAAATCGCAAGCTGGGATCTCTACCTCCTGCGTATATTTTGAGAAAGTATAAAGAGGCTTGAGAAATCACTTGCTTACTTACCACTGCCTTGTAAATCTTTACAAAGAAGCTGAAGATCAGTGTATTAAAATAAAAAGTAATACAATCATGAGTTTAGTATAAAGGAACTCCTCTGGTGGAGGAATCGGCTACTATGCAGTGTTTCCCTGGGGTTTGCTGCCCAAGTTTCCAGCAGTGAAGATCAGCCTCCCTGGGCTGGTGAACCCCCTGGGCTTTTGCTGCACAAGTGCAAGGCAAAGCTCACAAGCTCAAAGGAACATATTGTTGAGGGCTGCTTGTTCAACCACGGTTGGCTTGTCTCTTCCAAGTTGGTGTGGCTTGGTGCTTCAAGACAATTCTCTCATTAGGCTCTAACAGAAAGTCGTCATTGGCTCAACACAGCAATGCTCCCTGGCACAGAAGGTTGCAGATAAGATCTATTCAGAGAAGTCCAACGTTTTTTAATACAGAACCCTCTTCAGTGCCAACTGTTCCACATATGTCTCAAACGACAGTGGCTCTGTTCTCCCTTGCCACTCAAAAACTTTGTACAGCATGTAAGCCTGACTCTCCTTTCTTTATTTTCACAGTATTTTATTTATCAAACTATTTATATGGGAAAATAGATTTTAAAAAGTGAAGTTCATCATCAGCCTTAAGTAACAGAAAAACATTCTGAGTAAAGAGATTTATAAATTCTACCAAATAAATCATGGAAACGTGATTCTGTTACCAAGAATTCCACTTTGGAGTTAAGTGTTATGAAAGATAAGGATTCAAGACACAAGTAATTACAATGAGTAAACAAACCTACAGAGGGGAACAAATATGTTTCATTCAACGCAAAAACAGCTACAGAAAATCAAATCTTGGCAGGTACTGCATACAGTCACAAATCCGCACACTCATTTTAAATACCATGCTTGTTCACTCCTGCTTGATTTGGGTTTCCACCTAGGAAACTATAATGGGCTGGGGAGGCAAGGAACAGGAGAAAAAAAAGCTACTGCTTACCCAGTTTTATGCAGCAAAATGAGAGTTCTTGCACTTTGTAGCTAGGAGAAACACAGGAGTCAATTAGGAAGAAGATAATTCTGAGGAACATCTGAAGGCCATTTGCTTATTCTCCTTAGTTTTCCATTCCTAATAGATGGTAATCATAAATGCTTCCAGAGATTTCCTTCACTGTGCATTACTTCATATTCAGCATTCAGGTACCTCTATATAGGAAAAGCAAGGCTTGCTGCCTTTGCTCTCTTCTCTAACTAGATAAGCACTTAGGGAGTATTACTTTCATGAAAAGGAGACAGGAAACCGACTGCATCTGGCTTTTCCCCCATCTAATTTGCATGAAATCAATATTTTGCAGCCCAGAGGTTGGCTACTCTGTATTTTTGTTTCCTTGATAGGGGGAGGTGTAGAAAACGACTTAGTGGGGAGAAGTACAAGGAGGGGACCAAGATTTTCCATCTTTCAGGACAGTTTAAAAAGAAAAAGGTTGTAATTCTCATGAAATATACAGCATTTACAGTACTTGAAACTGGAGTCCTAGAAAAACATGGCAATGGCAGGGGCTAAATTCCAGTCACTCACAGGCTGTCCTGGAATGACCACACTTACGGACAAGAGCATCATTCATTCTCCAGAAGCAGTCCTTTGTGCCTTTTCTCATCAACAGCTTAGCTTAATGCTCCAAAGAAGAAAGGAAAATGGTTTCCCACAGACACACACACACACAATTCACAGCCAAAATCAGAATTTCTATACAGTTAAAATATTTTCACCCTACAAGATTTTCCTGTTTCTGCTGTTTTTTATGTCTCTCTACTTGATACCTCTCATAATGTAAAGGATCACTCTTTGATTTGGTCTTGATTTCAGCCCTGTGTGCAAAGGGATCTGGGGAAATGCTACCCACAGACCAGGTAAGGACAACTAATGCCTACATAGCTCCTACTCCTGTACACCCGCAAAAATGTCAGCTGCACCTTGTGTGAGAATATCACTGAGCCCAAAGTGACAACACAGAGAAATGCATACGGTCAAGTTTTCAGAGTGACAGTAATAAAACTGTTTATTTAATTTCACTGCTGTATCACCAGTTCACATCTATCGCAGGGATTTGTGAGCACAGGTCAACTACCTTCACCATCTGGGGGCTTGTGTGATGTGGTCTGTAATTTAATAGCAATCACAGACCAGTGCACTGGGAAGGCAAGCTTGCATCACAGAAGACATTTCTGTATTTGCTGTAACTAGTCTTCTTGTGGGCAGTCCCACGCAAAGAGTCAAGGGCCAGTCCAAAACAGGAATACTTATCCCCATACATCACTAAGTGAGCTGACTAGCCAAGCAGAGAATCTTCAGCTACCCTGGAGGCTTTGTCATGATTTAGTGCTTCCAAACTAGCATCACTCACTAACCAAAAAAGTCCCTTAAAAGCAGAAGTAAAAAACATGGCTTAAATGAGTGCTTGAAGTTTAGAAAGTTATCCCACCCTCTAAACCCAGCTCTTGTTGAACATGTGTTACACATAACCAGAGCCTGACACACTTCCTCCGTTGGCAGGGAGATAGAAATGGAAAAGCTCGCTGGGGCTTGTTCTAGTGATTTACAGCAAGGGGAGGGCAAGAAAAAAGAATCACATCTTTCTTCAATATGTTTTTCTACTATTGATATATATGTTCTACATAAAACTAGTCTAAGCCACTTTGCACTAAAACTAGAATAAAGTAACACAAAGGTGGCAAAGTCAGTGACTGGCATTTTAGTTATTCCTGCCCAACACAACCTGAGGGACAGGATTTACCTCAATTTTAGCGGTCTTCCTCTGGAGAAATTGCCCTGAACTCTTCATAGTCACAGCAGAAACACAGTAGGTTTTAGAAGGAGATTAAAGGTGTGCTTTTAAGGAGCACAGCTAAAGCTCTCCACTCTGAGAAATCAGTCACTGCCCCTCAAATAACATTCACAACATCCTGCAGCAAGGACTTCTCTAGCTCAGCTACATGTCATTCTCACCTAGCATGGGCATCTCCTTTAAAGCAGAGATAAACCAGATCATAAATTACCTATTCCTTTCCATCAGCTGCAAAAGAATTGTGGTTGGCTAGCCTGAATGTAGGCTTGCTCAAACAAATTTAATCCAGAAACCCTAATTAGACAACAATGGCATCCATTTACTGTGTTGGAAGAAGGCTCCTTCATCTATCTTTTGTCATGCATCAGTTATGTATCTTACAACATAAACCACTACAGTCTCCAATCATACGCACAATGGATAACAAATTAAGGCTATGCAAGCAGCTCTCTTTCTTCACTTTTCTAACCTTCAAGTCCTGTGCATGCTACGATAATGCTCTTGCATCTCATAAAATCATAGAAACGTTTGAGTTGGAAGGAATAATAAAGATCATCCAGTTCCACCCCACCTGCCATAGGCAGGAACACCTCCCACTGGATCAGGCTGCCCAAGGCTCCATCCAACCTGGCCTTGAACACCTCCAGGGATGGGGCAGCCACAGCTTTCCGTGGCACAACCTGTGCCAGTGCCTCACCACCCTCATCATGAAGAATTTCTTCCTTATGTCTAACCTAAATCTTCCACCTTCCAGTATAAAGCCATTTCCCCCACTCCTGTCACTACTTGCCTGTGTAAGAAGTCCCTCCTCAGCTTTCTTATGGGCCCCCTTCAGGTGCTGGAAGATCGCTATAAGGCCCAGAGTCTTCTCTTCTCCAGGTTCAAAAACCTCAACTCTCTCAGTCTGTCTTCATAGAAGAGGTGCTCCAGCCCTCTGATCATCTGCATATATAAACCCACTGGAATTCCACTGACTCCTTGTATAATAAAAAAAAAAAAATATTATGGAGGGATCAAACAATCATGGAGGATGGGACATATGTTTATACAATACTTTGCTAGACCACAGAGGGTCATCAGGAACTGTGGATCTTACTGTTTTGCTCAAAGGGGAGAATGATTTAGTGGTCATAAACAGCAATGCAACAAAGATTTGAATCCTTTTTTCTGAAGGTTGCACAACTAAGCAGGTGATGCATGGGTCTGCTGTACTGGCTTCCTCTGTCCACAGAATGGACTAGATGCAAGAAGCAAAGTAAGAAAGCAACTATATGAGTTTCCATCCTCTGGTTCAAGTTTTTACTGTATACAATCCAAAACCAAACACAGCGGACCTTAATAAATTTTCAGGCAAAGGTACCTTTCTTAAGGGAAGTTGCAGGAGGTTCTGTTGGCCACACCCACTGCATCCCAACAGCAGATGGAAAGGATCCAACCCTTTTATGACAGCTGCTCCAAAGCTCTGAACATGGCAGACTTCAGACATTCTCCTATAAATCAACAGCTAACTTAAAATAAAAGTTCCCACTGATAAAAGCTAGAGCATTAGCAAGGAGACTTAGGATAAGTACTACAAACTGCACAGAAATATCTGCCCATAAGCACAGGAGAAAATACCACCTGTAGGACTTAGGAGCAAGTATCTCACTGTAACCAAGTTTCCAGATCTGCAAGAAATATTTATCCAACTCAATCCCTTTGGCAAGGTTTGCTCTAAGATGTTTTAAAAAATCTCACCCCAAATTGCAAAGTATCTAGGAATTTCCAGCTCATTTTTGCTTCCAACTACTTCAATTCTGTTCTTGCCTGATCTATAACTTATGTTAAAACATATGGCAGTGTATCTGCTAAAAATTCGCTCAAAAGTACATTCCCTAAATCAATTCTAAAAAGCTTCAGATTTGAGANAACATGTGTTACACATAACCAGAGCCTGACACACTTCCTCCGTTGGCAGGGAGATAGAAATGGAAAAGCTCGCTGGGGCTTGTTCTAGTGATTTACAGCAAGGGGAGGGCAAGAAAAAAGAATCACATCTTTCTTCAATATGTTTTTCTACTATTGATATATATGTTCTACATAAAACTAGTCTAAGCCACTTTGCACTAAAACTAGAATAAAGTAACACAAAGGTGGCAAAGTCAGTGACTGGCATTTTAGTTATTCCTGCCCAACACAACCTGAGGGACAGGATTTACCTCAATTTTAGCGGTCTTCCTCTGGAGAAATTGCCCTGAACTCTTCATAGTCACAGCAGAAACACAGTAGGTTTTAGAAGGAGATTAAAGGTGTGCTTTTAAGGAGCACAGCTAAAGCTCTCCACTCTGAGAAATCAGTCACTGCCCCTCAAATAACATTCACAACATCCTGCAGCAAGGACTTCTCTAGCTCAGCTACATGTCATTCTCACCTAGCATGGGCATCTCCTTTAAAGCAGAGATAAACCAGATCATAAATTACCTATTCCTTTCCATCAGCTGCAAAAGAATTGTGGTTGGCTAGCCTGAATGTAGGCTTGCTCAAACAAATTTAATCCAGAAACCCTAATTAGACAACAATGGCATCCATTTACTGTGTTGGAAGAAGGCTCCTTCATCTATCTTTTGTCATGCATCAGTTATGTATCTTACAACATAAACCACTACAGTCTCCAATCATACGCACAATGGATAACAAATTAAGGCTATGCAAGCAGTTCTCTTTCTTCACTTTTCTAACCTTCAAGTCCTGTGCATGCTACGATAATGCTCTTGCATCTCATAAAATCATAGAAACGTTTGAGTTGGAAGGAATAATAAAGATCATCCAGTTCCACCCCACCTGCCATAGGCAGGAACACCTCCCACTGGATCAGGCTGCCCAAGGCTCCATCAAACCTGGCCTTGAACACCTCCAGGGATGGGGCAGCCACAGCTTTCCAGGGCAACCTGTGCCAGTGCCTCACCACCCACATCATGAAGAATTTCTTCCTTATGTCTAACCTAAATCTTCCACCTTCCAGTATAAAGCCATTTCCCCCACTCCTGTCACTACTTGCCTGTGTAAGAAGTCCCTCCTCAGCTTTCTTGTGGGCCCCCTTCAGGTGCTGGAAGATCGCTATAAGGCCCAGAGTCTTCTCTTCTCCAGGTTCAAAAACCTCAACTCTCTCAGTCTGTCTTCATNTCCTGTCACTACTTGCCTGTGTAAGAAGTCCCTCCTCAGCTTTCTTGTGGGCCCCCTTCAGGTGCTGGAAGATTGCTATAAGGCCCAGAGTCTTCTCTTCTCCAGGTTCAAAAACCTCAACTCTCTCAGTCTGTCTTCATAGAAGAGGTGCTCCAGCCCTCTGATCATCTGCATATATAAACCCACTGGAAATCCACTGACTCCTTGTATAATAAAGGAAAAAAAATATTATGGAGGGATCAAACAATCATGGAGGATGGGACATATGTTTATACAATACTTTGCTAGACCACAGAGGGTCATCAGGAACTGTGGATCTTACTGTTTTGCTCAAAGGGGAGAATGATTTAGTGGTCATAAACAGCAATGCAACAAAGATTTGAATCCTTTTTTCTGAAGGTTGCACAACTAAGCAGGTGATGCATGGGTCTGCTGTACTGGCTTCCTCTGTCCACAGAATGGACTAGATGCAAGAAGCAAAGTAAGAAAGCAACTATATGAGTTTCCATCCTCTGGTTCAAGTTTTTACTGTATACAATCCAAAACCAAACACAGCGGACCTTAATAAATTTTCAGGCAAAGGTACCTTTCTTAAGGGAAGTTGCAGCAGGTTCTGTTGGCCACACCCACTGTATCCCAACAGCAGATGGAAAGGATCCAACCCTTTTATGACAGCTGCTCCAAAGCTCTGAACATGGCAGACTTCAGACATTCTCCTATAAATCAACAGCTAACTTAAAATAAAAGTTCCCACTGATAAAAGCTAGAGCATTAGCAAGGAGACTTAGGATAAGTACTACAAACTGCACAGAAATATCTGCCCATAAGCACAGGAGAAAATACCACCTGTAGGACTTAGGAGCAAGTATCTCACTGTAACCAAGTTTCCAGATCTGCAAGAAATATTTATCCAACTCAATCCCTTTGGCAAGGTTTGCTCTAAGATGTTTTAAAAAATCTCACCCCAAATTGCAAAGTATCTAGGAATTTCCAGCTCATTTTTGCTTCCAACTACTTCAATTCTGTTCTTGCCTGATCTATAACTTATGTTAAAACATATGGCAGTGTATCTGCTAAAAATTCGCTCAAAAGTACATTCCCTAAATCAATTCTAAAAAGCTTCAGATTTGAGATCAGGAAGGGGGTGGAGAGGAAAACTTAATAGTTCTTTGTTGCTTTTCTGTTGGGGTTGGTGTTTTTTAGCTTCATATTTTAAAAAAAGAAAATTGAAACAGCCAAAAGTTGTTCAGAGTTAGTTTATGAAGTGAAAATTCTATAAACTGTAGTGGAAAGGCAATTTAATCTTGGTTCCAGATACTGAAATGCTCAATATACTTTACAAAAAACTCCTACCTTCCTAAAAGTTATTTTTAAATACTTTGGAGAAAGATTTAGGAAAAATACTGTGCATGCATTCAGTAGGAATCCCCAGTGGTTGTCTCATTTACCTCATTACACACATGCGTGCGCACACATGCAGAGCGTTAATTGCACTCCAAAAGAAAACTGCAGGCACAGACTGCAAGAAATGATGTGGGTCCTGTCCCTGGTTCCTCCTCCCAATGGACACCAACTATTCATCTAAAAATTCCCCACAGAAAAAAAGAGTGCTAATTGTAGCTATCACAAAGTGTTTTTCCATCATCACAGAAATTTAATTTCTAAATTTGAGTCAATGCATACGCAGAGGCAGAGACCAAGTAGAGGTAGGAGTGAAGATGGATCCACGTAGCAATTCATTCTAGCAAGGAAAATTTAAATACACATCAAAAGCATAATCCCATAATTGGCATATCCACCTCAAAATCTCAAAAAGCTTATTTTAAGTCTTTTAAAGCAAACCGATGTAACACCTTCCTGTGAGAACACCATGTATCCAGGCACTTGTCTCCCATACCACTGAGTTACCACAAAACGCATTAGTTCCCACTTCAGGGCTTATTCTCTTACATTTTCCAGGAACAACGTGAGACTTCTTTATGTCCTCAGAAGAAAGAACGCACTTCGCTCAGATCTCTGTACCTGTTAAGACTCAGAAGTTTGTTATGTCTTGTGCCAATCAAAGCTGCACAAGACACTCAGGCGTGTGAGGAAAGGGCTCTAACAGAGGACACACTCATGCCACTCTATCAGTTAATGGTATGACCTTGTCTGCAGTATCAAAGGCAAGTTCACATCTTGGGAAGATAAGACAAAATAGTAAGAACAATCAGGACCTTGATAAGCCTCTTACAGAACTGTCATATGACAGAGATTTGAATCATTAAGGTTGGAAAAGACCTCTAAGATCATCAAGTCCAACCAGAGAAAATTGGACAAAGAATGACCCAGAGACCGGATGTCTGTTCTCCTCGGCTCAAGACTGGAAAGAAATTAGCTGATCACCACGCTTAATAAATCTTCCACTTAAGAACTAGCACTAGGCGCCCGGAGCAAGTCCGGGAGCCTGGGGAGCAAACAGGAACTCACTAGCACTGACAGCAATTGATTTGAGGGTAGGTTGTGGGACTGTAATTGCACTGGCAACACCAACACAAGAAGATGTTCACAGGTAGAGGACGTATCTCCATCCCACCTTCCAAGCTTGTTCTGCTGCATCAAATACTCTCAGAAACGAAGAGAGAAACTGTTAACGCATTAATTCCTCTAGGAGAGCTATAGTAAACTTGTACTGGTGGAAAGTGCCCTTTTCTCCCTATACCCTAATACAGGCAGGAGCACAGGGATCTATTTTCTCCAGGCCTGCTTAATGTTGACAAGCAGCAAAGAGTAAAGGCAAGAAGCAGCTTTATGCCTGCATCATGTAACTGCATCACAGCCACTCACAGCACCCCCTGCAAGAGCAGGCACAGCAGGCTTATACTCAATTCAAGTCCCACAGAGCTGATGCAGGTTAACAGCAAGAAGCATTTTGCTGTCAGAGGCAGATGCTCACATTTGGCCTGCAATGCCTTTACTCTAAATAAGTCATTCTCTGCTTTACCATCTCTCCTTAGACACTACTCTAAAATGAAAGAGGAGCAGCATTTCCTCCAACCATTCAGAACTTCAGTTTACTGAGAAATAAAACAAAAACAAAAACAAAAACAAAAAAACAGAAGGCGGCAGGCTATAGGGAATCACTGCAAATTACAGGAGCTGTGGCACAGAAAAGAAGTATGGGCTTCTAATGGCCTTCATTAAACAATACAAATGCAACTTCTGCCTGAAAAATATATCATGCAACTAAGAAAACATTCCTCTGTGGACATTATTAATGATTGAAGTACAGAGGCTCTATTGGAAGAAGAACGAAACAAAACCAGGACAGCAGGACTCCCTGCCCAGACAGCTGACAATTCACACAAAGTGACAAAAGGAGGCAAAGAGTCACAAGATGCAGTTAAGGTTACAAGGAAAATAGGTTGAGCCAACATGTGCTGAAGATTGCTTTTTGTATCCATAGGTAAAACCTGTTAGCTACAACTTTATACATAAACTATTTACACATACACAGACCACACATAAGCCGTTGATTAATTTTCAAGTTTTAGCTTGATGTTGGCTAATAAGATGCCTTTAGAAAGAAACATTCACATTCTTGCCACTTATAGACAGGTGGACTTTATGTTATTAATCATAAACTACTGGGAAAACACTCAGGTTCAAAATATCATCACAGTTGTCAAAGGAATTAGTATTGCATTTAGAGGTTTTAATGCCATTTTTCTGTGTTTAGATTATACAAAGATGATCAACCAGAGATGAGAAATGCTAAAAGTCTTACAAGAATATACCAATACTAACAGATTTATACTCAGGAATTTTTTAAAGCAGGAGTAAATCAGTAAACCCACTGGTTTCATCAGAGGAATGTACAGACCCCTTTCAAAACTCCTGAGACACTGAACTAGAACTTTGGGTTTATAATGCACAAATCTAATAACAGACTTAAAAGAATCTTGTTTGGAACATTTTATGTCAGAGCAATTTATTGTGACAGAAGATTATTTTAACAGCTCGGAGATAGCAATCTCTCCCAGAAAGAAGATACTTCCGAGGACTTGGTGTTTACAAACAAGTAGGATTTTTCAGGAGAGAGTATCTCATATATACACACAACAGGACAAAAAAAGGATATACAACTGCAAGCTGAGTATTTCACTTACTTAAAGCACTTAAAAGAAAAAGGAGTTCCTTTGAAAATTAATTTCCAAGTATGGGTTTGTAGAGCCAGTTTTTTGAAGATTAAAAAACTTTATAAAGAAGGAAATAATACAGTAGAGATTAAACTTCAATTTCTGTTTCACCTGTTTGACTTTGGGCCCCTTCATGCCTTGGCTATACAAAATCTGGCATCAACCTGAAAGCCGAAGACATTTTAACATAACCAAATTCACAGGAGCAACAGAAGTCCTCCGAAGGAGGCCACCACACATATATTTTTTCCTTTTTTAAGACAAACCGTACATACCCTTAAGTCTGGAGAGAAGTTGTCCGCCGAGGTTGAGACTGAGTCGGATGATACAGCAGAAGCAGATTTGGTGGGAGCAGAATGGTCTGAGTGAGAAGTAGAAGCGCTATAAAGAGAAACATCATAGCTTATCAAAACCAGGCTCAAGAATGTTCAAAAACTAACAAAGTATTGCCACTTGCTTACAGTCATATCAGGCATTTTTCAGTATTTCCACCCTCTCCATTCTCAGTTATTTAGCCCTCAGCAGTGGCTTAAAAGAACCTGTTTTACTCACTGCTGCCATGTATTACCAAGGCGTACACAATTCATGACCAAATGTCAGCCCAGACCAAGCCAACACTATCACAATTGGCAGCTTGATCAAATCCTAAATCACAGAAACTAAGGGCCTCCATTTCAGGCTTTCAGATGGGAGATATTAGTGCACTGTAAGGGGATGAAAACAGACAGACTCCTGAATGCACACCAGCACAACTCCAACCACAACTTTACAGTGGCAGAAGAAATTCAGAATAAAAACTCTTTCCACCACACACAACTTTGCTCCTTCAGGTATAAATACAACCTTCTGGAGAATTAAAAGGACTCTCACACTATACCCCTCTGGTAATACAAAGTGCAATTTGCTTAGTAACAAAGCAAACCAGATTTTCTTTTTCTATACAGCTTCCCTAGTATAGCTGGAAGCAATTAAAATAAGCCTATTTTATAGGACTTTTACGCTGCAACCTCTCTTAGAATCATAATTCCTTAAAATTAGCATTTGATAATACTCTGAAAATCCCAGATGACTGTAAAGAAAGATCCTCCACGGTACAACATTACTCCTTGAAGCCACTATACAGCAGCAAATACTACGTGGACCAATTAATTCCCACACTACTACAGACCTCAAGAAGGTTTTACCTACGTGCAAAGACACTTGTAAGGATCAGCTTGCAAGCCGAGCCTTCATCAAAGCAGAATACCAGCAGGAGTATTAACATTACTAGCTGTATTAATTAGCCATGTGACAATCTAAGAACAACTACATCTGAGCTTCCAAAGGGCCCAGAGATACGTTAATTGTCTGAAAATTGTTTTGTTGCTGGTAAACAGCCACCAAAAGGCCAAATGTTCTTTTTTATCGCTAGTCATCAGAATCTGGCAAAGTACATAGCTAGCATTAAAAACAGGGGCTACAAAATTGGGCTCTTGCTGGCAGTCAGTCCTTCCTCTCCAAGGATTAAAGAGTGGCAGCTCTTTCATCCTAAGAAGTAGAAACTTAGAAATGGAACTTTTGGGAAGGGTTAAAAGTTATTTGGAATAAATGATACTGGTGTGCCAACTGAATAGCACAATTCCACTGAATGAATTTGTTGTACATGGTTCAACAACTAATCACTCAGCTTTCCATTTTGTTCATCTGTTGCAGTGTTGCCAGGTAAACTCACGTAATTTCGGATGAACAGTGGCACTTGTGCACACAACACTGCAACAGCCCCTAAGTTAACCCAGGCAGAAAATAATCTCACACTAAATTAACAAGAACTGAATCTGCAAAGACTCCCATTCTTACAGACCAAAAGGCCTTACGCATACACCGAATTTGTGTAGTTTCACATTACAACAAAACTGATGTAAAGTGTACATTGTCGCTGAACTCGCTTCTCATGTTCCTCTCTCTTCCTCCTCCTGTGAACCTGGACTGCATGCCCCTGCCATCTCCATCGCCCTGGCTGAGCATCCAGTCCAATTTGCTGATCTGCCAGGAGAGTAAACTATTAATAAACATGAAGAGATTATTCTGTTGGATAATAGGACTGATTGGATTCATTACATGGCCATATAAATCATCAGACATAGGGCAGGGAAAGGGAGGAATCTGTGTCTGGAGATGATGAGGAAGGCTGAGAGCAATTCTGTGCACAGCAGCCTGCAGGCATGCTAAATTAGGCTTAGCACTAAACCACATTTTTACTTTACTTAAACAAACTCAGACCCCTGAATGTGTTCACTGAAACTCCTTTCAGTCTGGTTTCTGCATGGTTAGCCTTCATTTTACAAATGTTCACTCTCATGTTTGCAACTCTTTAATTAACGCAATTTTTAAAAAAGGGGAGTGGGATAAAAAAATAATCACACTTCATAAAATGGTTTGGGTTGGAAGGGACCTTAAAGATCATCTACTTCCAACCCCGCTGCCATGGGCAGGGACACCTTCCCCTACATGAAGTTACCCAAGGCCCCATCCAACCTGGCCTTGAACACCTCCAGGGATGAGCCATCCACTACTTTAATGGGCAACCTGTTCCAGTCCCTCACCACCCTCATATTAAACAATTCTTTCCACTATCTTATCTAAATCTCACCTCTTTCAGCTTAAAGCTATTCCCCTTCATTGTGTCACTACACCCTCTGATAAAGAGCCTCTCCCCAGCTTTCCTGTAGACCCCCTATAGGGTCTCCCAGAACCTTCTCTTCTCTAGGCTAAACAGGCCTGACTCAGCCTGTCCCCATACGAGAGCTGCTCCAGCCCTCTGATCAGCTTTGTGGCCTTCTCTCAACTCACTCTAACAGATCCTTGTCGTTCCCATGCTGAGAACTTCAAAATGAACACAGTATTCCAGTCGTGGTTTCAGAAGAGCAGAGTAGAGGGGAAGAATCAATTTAATTGTTCCACAAAGTGGCACCAGTTTATTGTACAGCAAGCCTTAATGGCACTTAAGGTTATCAATCAAGAGCAGTAGACACTGTAGACGTCTTTATCACTGGGTAAGAATTCTGACTCCAGTCCCTGGGTCCCAACCATGCCTCCTCCTGTGTTGGCTCCAGCCGGGGGGAGCCAGAGGCTGAGACTAAGCCTCCAGAAGACATGCCTCCTAGCTCCCTCACCTTTCACAGGCCAGAAGTTTGTGTATTTAAATGCATTTTACAGGTCAGCAATTCTGCTGAGTTTACAAGTCATTTAGCACAGCTGTAAATACACCAGCAGCTAACCTGGCCCATGTGTGTATGGCACAGGACAGCTCATGCACTGAGCGAGCATCACTAAGCCACTGAGCACAGTAACCTATTAACAGAAGCATTTGCAGTGAGAATTTCGCATCCTTTAATCACAGAAAGGGGAGCTGGAAAGGCTGGAAAGGTTTAATGGAGTGTGCTAGTCTCTCTCCCCCCAAGTTAGGGCAAGCTACACCCAAACAACTCCTGAGACCTGTCTGTCTAGCCTGCTCTTAACAGCTCACAAGGACCAAGTGCTAACTAAAGGGTCCAAATTTCACCAGTTTTTCTGCTTACACAACTTGTCTGCCCTCATACATTCCCAATGTCTGCCTAATTACACAAGGAGTGATTATCTAATTATTGTAGACCAAAGGTTTTTTATGAAATTGTGAATTAATTTCACTTCAGCAGGCTAAGGGGGAAACAGCTTTAGGCAGGAAAAATAAAAAGGAAAAAAAAAAGAAAAAGAGAACCATAATCGATGGCCACATCTGAGCTGTGAAAGTGTTTTGTGTTTATTGATCATGCCTGGCTTCAAGTGGGTTTTAACGAAGGAAAGCATTTGCATTTTAGAAATGGATTTTCTAATGCTCCCTGTACCAGCACCCCTGTGCTCCCACAGAACCCACTGGTGAAGCCTCCCTCCAGCAACAGCAGCACAAGCTTTTGGGAAGTGCCGCCTGCACATGTAGCGAACAATACCACTTGGATTAGGTGGCTCTGCACAGTATGCATGGGTTGCATATGTTTGGCTCACTGCCTCTGTTCTCTTCATCCATCATTTAGAGGGAGCTGAGATGGAATGAAGGAGCAGACAACTGGAATGCCGTTGGCTTGCAGCTCCCTCCTCTTATCATCATCAGGCAGTTGCGTGGCTCCAGCTCTGCTGCTTGGCAAACTAATTAACCTGATGTCCCTTATGCACATGAGAAGTTTATTAGCTTTAGTGGTTTAATCAATCTTGAGCTCTTCTCTGCTGCCAATGCAAAATAAATGATCCTCAAACCACACAGTTTCATATGCTTTTGGGTAGGGAAAGGGGATGAGCATCCTGAGGCTGACACGCAAACTCAGAGCAAGACCAGAGCTCACTCCATGCTTTGCCACTAGCACCACCTCAGTCAAATCATTTACTCCTGCTTCTGCCATGGCTTCTGCATATTATCCCAGCTTTTGCCAATGTAAAGTTAAAGCTGTCTCATACAATATATTTGGC
This sequence comes from Piaya cayana, assembly GCA_013389865.1. NCBI lineage: Eukaryota > Metazoa > Chordata > Aves > Cuculiformes > Coccyzidae > Piaya > Piaya cayana. The sequence goes on from WAAB01022932.1 coordinate 62,187, forward strand.
AGCATGCTGGGGTACTTCTGGTGTCAGTCTAAAATGCTGAGAACCCCATCAAGGATGCTCTGTTCTCACAGGAACATATCCCCAGCGCCTGTGTTCCACCAGTGAGGCAACACAGCAAACCTGAGGGATGGCACGGGCACGCTGGTCAGATATAACTACTGGGTTCAGGGGCACCTGACAAACCCTTGAGAACACAGGTAGGTTTGGCCAGATTTCAGCAAGGATTAAAAGTCACTGGAGCAGTGCCAATCACTGCTAGCTGATTCAATACAACTTAATAAATGTGCAAAACAACAATATTTTCTCTTATCTCCATTAAGGTTCTAGGAAAGAGAATACACTCAGGTTCACATAATACAGGAAAGAAAGCAAGTGCAGATGTTTCTGTGAGGAACCTGTAAAAACCAGGAACATCCTGGGAGTGTTCATCTTCCTGTGCTTCAGGCCCAGGCAGGTCTGCACCATTCTTGCTGATAGATGTCTGTGTTAAGTGCCAAAAGGGACCCCTACAACAGTTCAAAAGCACCTCCAGGGAAACCACCTTCCTACTGTTACTGCCATCTCCATTTACTCCTTCCTTCCTCCCCATGCAGAAGTGGGAAACAGGTTTAGGAGGCAATTATCACTGATTTACGTCTTTCAACTTAGAAATTATTTATATTATTTAAATGTATTTCTTATGCCAGATTTTGAATGATAAATGAGTCTAAATGAGGGCTGCCCTGTCTCAATGGTCTTGTACAGTATCTGCATGCAGTATTAACTCCTTGGCTACATGGAATACATATGTGCAACTAATAAGAGAATTACAATGGAAACCAAGCACAATGATTCAACTCCTGATAAAGTGCTCATTGTTATTATTATAACTATCTCACAATGTGCCAGATGGTTTTCAAACGTAAATCAGACACAAACAGATACCCTCTGGTGATTCTTGCTCAGGCAACTGAAAGGTATTACTACATCCATAGCAGAACTGAAGATATGCCAGTATGCTTAACTTAAACTGCCAACAAAGATGTAAAGAAGCTGCAAGCTGAAGTGTCTGAGACACGTAAACTTACCCTGTTAAACTGTGAAGGTGCAGGGGAAATATTTTTGGGGAAAGAAGCACTTAAGTCTTAGACCACTTCAAAAAGTGCGAAAGCCATCAGAGGCACTCTCTACGCTTGGATCACTGCAATCTTGTATGAGAAAGCCAAAGAAAAAAAACCCAGCTTGTAGTTGCCATTTGTTTTGCCAACAGTTATAGAAAACAGTTTGAGTATGAAGTTATTGCTTTTCCTAGAGCAGATAAAGCAACATGGAAGGAGAAAGCCCAAGTACAGCTTCTGAAGATGGTAATTTGACTGCATGAAGGTTTGAGCACAACACAGTGACCTCAGGCCAGGTAGAAGATAAAAACAAAGAAGCAAAAAAAGCACACAGATCAAACTGTTGAGGCCCACAGCTTTCACCTGATACAGATATAAGCAACACTTATGCAGAACTGGGTGCTTCTCCCTGTATCCTTAGACCTGTAGGAAATCCAATACAACGTTCTTTGTACTCCAAAAAGAGCGTATTTTCTTCATCTGTCTCCACTTTCCACAGAATGGAAGACTGCTAGGAGATCTCGACAAAGAGCCTTCTGTGAACATCAACCTAAGGGCAATCACCCTATGCAACCTCTACTCTTCAGCCATGTGACCCAAGAAGAAAGTCACAACAACTAATTTCATGAATGACACAAAACTTCCACAACAACTTCTGGTAAAACTTGGGACAAAGATTGTGACATTATTTTAAGAGGTGGCACAGCCAAAGCATCCCAGCTTGTAACTGCTGACAACAGTCACTTCCAAGGCAAGCATCTTGAAAATGTGCCTCTTTCTGTTCAGCCAGAACACAAAAAATATACAAATATTCCTTTTACTTTACTTCCGTTCAGCAAGAACATGAAAATTATACACATATACACCTCCCTAAATATAAGAAACAATCATTTGCAGAAAAGGACTGACTATTATGAGAGTGGTGAGGCACTGGAACAGGTTGTCCAGAGAAGTTGTGAATGCCTCATCCCTGGAGGTGTTCAATGACAGGTCAGATGAGGAGATGATGCTTTGAGCAACCTATCTAGTAGAAAGTGTCCCTGCCCGTGGCAAGGGGGTTGGAACTAGATGATGTTTAAGGTCAACTTCCAACCCAAACCATTCTACGATTCTTTGGATAACAACTCTCTGAGAGACTACTGCTAATTTCTGAGGACACTTGTTCAGGTTTTTAAAACTGAAGAAGAGATCTTTGTCTTGTTAAAAAAAAAAGGACAACAAAAGGGAAAAAAACCCCACATGACTGGAAACCTCTGTCTGAGTCTGACACCCAGGACTCTGTGAAAAACTGATGGGACAGGAGGAAAATATCTCTGGAAAAAAAATGCTGGTTTTATTTACAGCATATAAATAGGGCTTGATGACACCTGATTTCTGTACCAGCATCTTAAAATACTGACCTGGCTGACTCCTACAACCAAAATGCAGTCAGTGAATGATAAAGTCAGCTCTCCAGCACCTTCTTTATGAATACTCAATCCCTGACAGCACAAGTAGCTGCTTCATTGCTTTCAGAGTTGTGCTAATTGCTCAGGTACTCACATCATTTCTTCTGTTTTCAAATTGAATGTTTTGTTTCAAGAGTCATTGAGCCAACATGGAAAACAGGTGATAAAATGCACCATTGGGCGATATAGTTTCAACCGCAGAGGTCATAAATGAGAAAAACACTGCAGAGTGCAAATTTCCATTTCCTCTCTTCCTGTTTTTGTAAAAGTTTCTCATTATGTACATTGCTAAAAATTAATCAAGGTGAAAACTGCAAATTAATGATGACTAGTGGCAAGTATAGCTTAATTTGGAAGCTTTAGATGCCAAGAGAGCGATTGGTTCAAATTTACAGCAGAGCCATGGACAGGAGCACCTGTAGCACTTGGTCACTTTTCTTAAAGATATAAAAAGGCATAGAGGTATTGAGCACTCCCTGCTCACTTCCCAGGCTCAAGCTGACAACTCTCCCTGCTCAATACTTTCAACACTCCTGTTTCTTTCAGAGAAGGAAAAAGAAACAATAAAAAACCTCTTGGGTCACATCAGAGCAGGACACAAACTGGTGCTTGTTCCCCATGAATATGACTTTGTCCTAGCTGAATCGGCCAGGGAAATCCAGCTGCTGCCGACATTAGGCTCTCCCATTTACAGCAGCTCTCTGTGGATCTATGCTAAGGCTAAGTAGTCCCCATAGTCCTTATCTGTGTATCTACATATCTATACCTAAGGGTACTCTGAAGTCCCTCATATGCCCCCTCAAAGCAAGCACGTGAAAGCATGGTTGGCATCTCCCCAAACTGCAGCCTTGCAGAAGTAGCTGGCCACTTTGTGCTGGCCACCATTTTTGCAGTAAGGCTGGAAAAAGCTCTTGCCACTCTAAATGAAGTTTTACCATCTTAACAGTATCTCCCCCAGGACAGGAATCCCTCAGTGCTCAGCACAGCACATGCCCATAACAAGAGGCAACCCCTTTGCCAAAGAGCTCACACGGATAGACAGAGAAGTAGTATCTCCAGTGAAACAGAAAAATCAAACCAGGGTTATCCTAGTTAGAAAACAAGTACCAAAGGAAACTCCCTACAGCATACATGAGATGCACCCTTAACACCCTTGCACAGCCAGGACCCTGGGAGGACAGTCAATTGCTACATTTCAGCAGCACATGGAACTCACAATCTTTCTAGACATTTAAAGATCCCACTTTAACCTCTGCTTGACCTGTAACAATCTCAGAGGGAGAAAAAAAAAACATAAACAAATATGCTTTGGAGGAAAGCAAAGCATCAACTGCCAGGCTTTCTCTGACATTCAGACGAAGCAGACAGTTACATAATTTAATAAGACACCCGCTCCATTCAAAAGGACTGGCAATGTCAGAGCTTAACGTCTTCAAAAGAAGCTATTTCAGCAAACAAATCATTGTGCTTATGTGTGATAGCCTTAAAACAGCCCCCCCCGCATCACTTGCCTGAATGCAAAAGATTCACTTCTGTTGCCAAGCAAAGCCAGGTCTCAGTCCGACTTCATCGTTCCATGGGAGGAAAATGTCATTTTTTAAAAACTGATCCTTTCAAGTAGCATCCTGAGCTGAATACATAGTGCATGTTTTCCCAAGAGCCATAAAGAAAATGTCGTATATTTTGACTGTGAACAAGCTTTTCTAGGAATGCAAATTTTGCTCTCAACAGTTACACAATGGACTACAGTGTCACAGGCACCGGTTACGGTCCATTAGTCATTCTTTTATTGTTTTTTTTAATACAAATTCACAAAAGGTCTACAGTGTGTGTAGAGCACTTGCTAAACAATAGGCTGATTGTCTGAAATATTTGCAAGATTCCGAGAATAGAAAGCCAACACCCAGAGACAAACCAATAAGCAGTACATAATTAATAACAGTGAGCAGCCCACAATATCATGCTTTCATGAGTCAAACAACCCAGAAGGTAAAAAACAGGACTAACAGCAGCTATCAGAGGCCTGAATCAATATCCTCTGATCAGCATGTGGAAGTTAACTATAAAATGATTCACATTCATGAGAGGAACAAAGGAGGGGTTAGGTTTTCTGACAAACTCTAGGCTGGTATGGGATGGTGCTCAGCTACAAGCAATAAATAAGAAGAAAGAAATAAAGTATGCATTTTTCAAAAAGTTGTTAGACTTCTGCTTGGAACTGACATTTTACATCTGTTTCACCAATTAACTTCCAGCACATATCGACAGTGTCCAAAATCAGTTACTACCACCTGAAAGCAGGCTGATAATCGAGTACTTTGGTCTGATTCCAGTTACTAATGGAAATGCTTGGCTTGCGAAGCCCACCACTAGCAGTTAGGGCTGTGAGCAGTGTGCAAGGCAAGCAACCCACCTCCTCCAGGTGATACCACGATGGAGAGGCAGCTCAATTGTTCTTGCTCTGCCCTAGTGCTTGGAGAAAGGCTTGACAGACTTCCTGGAGATGCTGTGCACATCTGCATCTATACTGCAATGCTCTGGCATTCTCAATCACTAAGACAGACCCTTAGCATTGAAAACACATTAGGACTATAAGAGGCGAAGAGAGTTTGCCTGCTAGAACAGTGCGGCTACCTGCTTATCTCTGCACCTTCCTACACAATAGGTTATGGCTATGCTTTTGGGGATCATTTGGGGTTATTCAGAAAGAATTTTGTTTGCAAATATAAGATTGAGCAAGACCAAACTAAAGAAGAAGATCCTCTCAAAAAACCAGCATTCCTAGCTCAAAAACACAGCACTCCTAGCTCAAAAACATGGCTAAGGGAAAGAAGCTCCAACACTTCGAGCTTCAGATGGTTGAAGAAGTGCTGCACAGTGACAGAGAGAAAGCCATCAGGAAGATCACTGATTGATGGGATGTCTGGCAAGTATTCTCTCAGGCCATGATGAATCAGCATGTGTCCTGACTTGCAGCTTTCTCTCCCAAACAGTCGGAGCAGCAGCCTGGGCAGACCACAGCCAAGGGGCTCTCCATGTAGCATGACTGCCTCTAGCCAAGGAGCAACTCAAGATTCCAAATTCAACTGTTTCCTGGTGCTACAAGATCATCCATGTCTCTTGGCCCTACCTGTGGAAGAAGCTGACTCCCTGGCTTGGGACATTTTGTGGCACTGACGTAAGAAAACTGAGTGGTGCTGCCATCTCCTACATCAGAGCAACCTTGGATTTACAACTGCACTCCCCAGGAGAAAGAGGGTTGGCAACATCTAGTTGTCACAGAATCACAGAATTGTTTAGTTTGGAAAAGACCTTTAGGATCATTGAGTCCAACCATAAGCCTAACACGGCCAACTCTACCACTAAACCATGTCCGTAAGCGCCACATCTACATGTCTCTTAAATACCTCCTGGCATGGTAACTTGCCACTTCCCTGGTCAGCCTATTCCAGTGCTTGACAACCCCTTGCGGGCAGGATTTCTTCCTAATATCCAGTCTAAACCTCCCCTCATGTAACCAGAGGCCATTTCCTCTAGCCCTATCACTTGTTACTTGGGAGAAAAGACCAACACCCACCTCGATACAACCTCCTCTCAAGTAGTTATAAAGAACAATGAGGTCTTTTCTCTGCCTCCTTTTCTCCAAATAGAACAATTCTAGTTCCTTCAGCAGCTCATCACAGAACTTGTGCTCCAGACCCTTCACCAGCTCTGTTGCCTTTCTCTGCACACGCTCCTGCCCCTCAGTGTCTTGTAGTGAGGAGCCCAAAACTGAACACAGGATTTGAGGTGTGGCCTCACCAGCACCTAGTACAGGAGAAAACTGCTTTCACAGGTACTCTGTATGCAGATGGAAGTTATTGTGTCCTACATGCAGTTCAAAATTGCTCTTCTCATTTAACAATATTTATATTTACCATCTGAACTTCCACTCCTCCCCTTTAAAAATATATTAAGTCAGAGAAAAACATACAAGTAAAAAATTATCAGGATTCAGACAGTACTATGATAAGCTGCAATAATAATTCAAGATTCTGAGAGCAAGAAGAAGCAGAAAAAATGGAAAACAACACAAAATATCTAATCTTTTGTTGCTTGTTAATTTTATTTTTTAAAGAAACCTATTACCTTGATCAAGGAAAGAAATACAAATAATATCTACCTTAGTAATACTCACCTTAGTACAAAAAGGAGAACTGGATCCCACGCGGTGCCTGACGGGAGGGGGTGGTCCCAGCAGCTCCTGTGGGAGATTTAAACAGCCCCCTGGGAGCACCACAAAGAGGAGCATGGCAAAGAGGTGCGGGGCAGTTTGAGCAGCAGTTCGAGCAGGCAGTTTGAGTGGGTAGGCCAAGAAGGCAGGGCACAGTGAGGACCCAAAGACTAGACAGAAGATAGCAAAGACCATGGTGGCTACCCAGCAGAAGATTAAAGCTGTTCCTAGTGCTGCAGCAGGCATGAGGGATGCTGCCACCCAGACGGAGCCACAGTGGGTGCATGCAGTGACCCAGACCCTGAGCTGCAGGCCATGCCCCCCTCCCACACCAGCTTG